>MCJB01027323.1:124216-152040 GCA_002018475.1 Nicotiana obtusifolia
CTGGAGCAGAAGTCGAGGGTTGACCCCTCTGTTGGAACGATCTAGCTCCACGATGAGAACAATATTTCCGTATGTGGCCCATCTCGCCACACTCATAACAGCTCACTAGTGCTCTAGCAGATGCACTCGGTCTAGACGGACCCTGGGCTGACGGAGAATGAGCTGGCAGGGCGCTAAGTGTTGACTGGCCCTGCTGCAACCCGTGATAGCCACGACCTGCAGATGCCCCACTATACCCTGGGCTCACTGACTGGGCAGGCCTGAATGAACGGCCTCTACCTTGCTGAAACTGGCCTCTCGAAGGAGCACCACTGAAATTACCCGATCCTCGAGGCCTCTTAGCCTCCCTCTCCTCTCGCTCCTGACGGCGAACCGTCTCAATCTCGCGAGCTATGTCCACCACTTCTTCGAAAGTAGCACCCAATACTCTCTCCCTGGTCATAAAAATACGGAGATTATAGTTAAGACCATCCACAAACCTCCTGATCCTTTCACGATCAGTCGGAACCATCCAGACAGCATGTCAAGCCAACTCAGAAAATCTTGAATCGTATTGTGACACAGTCATATCCCCCTGTAGCACCCATTCGAACTCTCTACGCAGCTCCTCCCTGCGGGACTGCGGCACATACTTCTCCAAGAAAATAACAGAGAATTACTGCCAAGTAAAGGGCGTTGCATCAACCGGCCTACGCCTCTCATACGCCTCCCACCAATTAAAGGCAGCCCCCGTGAATTGAAATGTGGTGAATGCCACACCACTAGACTCAAGAATCCCGGTTGTCCGGAGCATTCGCTAACACTTGTCAAGAAAACCTTGGGCATCCTCGCCCTCAGCACCACTGAATGACGGAGGCTGGAGTCTACCAAACCTCTCAAGGCGACGTTGCTCATCGTCTGGCATAACTGGTACTACGTACTCCTGAGCTGGTGCAACCGCCTGGGCTGGAGTTGCCCCCGGCATCTGAAGTCCCTGCACTACCTGCTCAGGCGTACGGGCAACTGGAGTCTGATTGCCTCCCCCGGCCTGTGAAGTAGTTGCGGCTGTGGTGGCTGAAATCGCCTGAGCTAGGCCAGTGCAAACGGTTAGAATCTGAGCCAAGGTCTCCTGAAGACCTGGAATAGCTACAGGCACATCTGGTGCCTGAACTGGGGCTGTTGGAGCCTATTCCTGGGCTGGGGCAGCTGGTGGATCAACAGATGCTGCCCTCACCGCTCTGCCTCTACCACGACCACGACCGCGTCTACGGCCTCTGATGGCCTCAGTGGGTGGTATTGGTGATCGTCCACCTCGTCCAGTAGTTCGTGGCCTCACCATCTATGAGAGAACAGGATAGCAGAAGTATTAGTTCTCAGATCAACAAGTTCGCACGACAAGAGTTTTCAAAAATTTGGAGTTTTCCAAAAAAGGTTCTGCAGCCTCTTGAAGATAAGTACAGACGTCTCCGTACCGATCCGCAAGACTCTACTAAACCCGCTCATGACTCGTGAGACCTATGTAACCTAGGCTTTGATACCAAGCTGTCACGACCCCAAAATCCCAACCCGGTCGTGATGGCGCCTCTCATGAAGACAAGGCCAGCCAAACCAACTAAACTTCGCTCAAACAGTTAAATAATACGAAAATAATATAAGTATGGTTAAATAACAGTAATTTGCGAAAAAATATAGTAAACCATCCCGACTACAGCCCTCAGATCGGGGTGTCACAAAGTCATGAGCCACTAATGAAATCCTAATAATAAAATAACTATTACAATATCTTTGGAACAATTGTTTGAAGAAAGTGGAAATAACAAAATATAAGAGATACGGGCTGCGAACGCCAACAGCTACCTCGTAATCTCTGAATCACCACCCTGACAATAGTAGTAGTCAGTACCTCGGGGTGGAACCGATAACGCCTGAATCTGCACATAGGGTGCAGGGAGTAATGTGAGTACTTCCAACTCAATGAGTAATAAATATAAATAATGACTGAAAGTAAGAAACACATAAGACTTAAAGCAATCCACGATGGAATAGTAAAAACATGTAACATTTCAAATAGATAACGTGAAGTAAATGGAAACAACACCAACACAACCAAAAATGCAATGCAAATGCAATGCAATGCAAGTCATGACTATCGTGGCGGACGAGCCACCCGTTCCCTGGGTACCCGGCACTTACTGTGCGGGGTTCAGTAGCGCAATATTTCATGACGGCGTGTCACTCGATCCATGCATGTCACATCTCGTGGCGGCATGCCACCCGATCCATTTAAATCATTTGAAATTATCATTTCAGTTTCAAACCGAGTTTATGAAATGAATCAATGCAGTAACAATACCCCTGAAGGGTTCACATAACCGGCGAGATGCCAAATTATACCCCTGAAGGGTTCACATAACCGGCGAGATGCCCAAATATGATGTAATAAACAATGACAGATACCCCTGAAGGGTTCACATAATCGGCGAGAGGCCCAAGTATGATGATATCAATGAGTTTCAATCAATTACGTAGTAAAATCATCTTTCGGGATGGACCAAGTCACAATCCCCAGCAGTTAACGACATAACATAGCACTACAATGTGCAATTCCGGGGTTTCGAACCCTCAGGACATCATTTACAAACATTACTCACCTCAAACCGGCTAAATCCTTAGCCGGCGACGCCTTTGCCCTTTGAATTGGCCTCCACGTGCGTCGAATCTATTCAAATTCAGAATAATTACGTCACATTATGCTATGAGGACAAAGCCCAAGGGAAAATAATCAAAATTACTAGGAAATCTCGAAATTAGCAAAACTCGAGCCCCGGGCCCGCTTTTCAAAAATCAGAAATTATCACTTCAACGGGTTCCTTATCTCCTCACGAGTTCAACCATATAAAATTTGTCGAATTCCGACACCGGATCGACCTCTAACCCTCACACCTAAACCTTAGGGTTTTCCACAATTTTTCCCAACTTAAACCACCAATTAATTGCTAAAAATAGTGATAAACTGAGGTAATTCCTCCAAAATTGAGTTAGGAATACTTACCCCGATGTTTCTCTTGGAAACCCTCCAAGAATTGCTTCAAAACTTGTTTCAATTCGAGTTCTATTGCCCCAAGTATGTTTAAGATGACCAAGACTCTTCCTCTAAGAATTTGTCCATGAAAATCTCCATTCCGACCCTCGGATCAAAATCTCGCCTATCAACCGGAAATCGCCAAAATTCTAACTTCACCAAGTCAAGCCTAATTCTACACTGAACCTCCAAAACTAATTCCGATCACTCTCCTAAGTCATAAATCCTCTCCCGAAACTAACCGAATCATCGGAATTCACATTCGAGCCTTCTAACTCATAAGTCAACATACAGTTGACTTTTACAACTTAAGCCTCCTTGAAAGAGACTAAGTGTCTCATTTCTTACTGATTTCACTCCGAATGCAAATTACTCAATTAAATTACCTAAAACACAGATAATGAAATATAATGAGACAGAAAAGTGGGAAAGACGGAGTAGTAACCCATGAGACGATTTACCGGGTCGTCACAGCTATTCTAAGCATGTATGTATGATCCTTGAATCCTATTGAGGTTCATATTGATGGTATGAATATCAAAAACGTTAATTGAAGTTGCAACGACCTTACGTCACTCCGAAAGGTTGAGAATGTGATTCTATGAGTGCAACATTCTTTCTATATATGTACCTATTTTACTCTACCGATGCACGCTCTAGTTGGCCAGATACGGCACCTATTGTGCAACCATTGATCATTTGGGTTTTGTAGAGCTCCACGTGGTCGGGTATGATTCTACCTAGCTATATGATCGCCGGGTACGTTTTAGCGAGCCTATTACGTCCGGGTACAATATGATGATGATGGCCACTCAGCGTCACTTAGATGTTACAGATTGTATCATCTCTATCTCTATTTACATTACGGTTATTATTTATGTTTTGGGCCTTACATACTGGGTACTTCATTCATACTGACGTCCCTTTTTCCCGGTAACATTACGTTTCATGCCTGCAGGTCCCGATTGACAGGTTGACAGTCCTCCTAGTAGGTTATCAGCTCAGCGGAAGGTGTTGGTGCACTCCACCTGCTCCGGAGTTGCCTGTTTGGTCAGTATGCTTTGGACATGTAGTGATTGGTCTGGCGGGGCCCTATCCCGACCTTTATGATGTCTATGTACTCTTAGAGGCTTGCAGAAAAATGTCATGTATATGGATGATTGTATGGCCTTGTCGGCCTATGTTTTGGGTGTACAGATGATCATTTAGGTTATAGGCCTGTTTTTCACATGTATAAGTTTGTATATCATGTTGGGTCATCCTAGGTTGAGTATTCCCTTATGTCTTAATCTGATTATCTCATGACTTCCTTTGCAGCTCATTTACCCATGATAGTATGATAACAAAGATACGTTATGTTGGTACTCGGTTAAGCAAGGCATCGGGTGCCCGTCGCGGCTTTTCGGTTTGGGTTGTGACAATGTTGGTATCAGAGTAGTTCTATCTTAGGGAGTCTACAATCTGTGTGTAGTAGGGCCTTCTTTATAAATGGTTTGTGCAGCACATTATATAAACATGAAGCTACAAGGCATTTAGGAGTATGTTACCCTACTTTCAAACCCAAATCATGCTATGGAGCTGAGTCATACGAGTTTGATCCAGGACTTATGTTTTCTAATGATATAGAGAAGCGTGCAATTAGAAATGCTACGACTAGCTAGAGGGCTAATAAAGCAACGAGTAAGGGCACTAATAAAGAGAGAGTTTTTGATGATGTGGCCCTGTTTGAGGCCCTATGAGATCGTGCATACCAGACATGCAAATTTCTATCTTGTGACACTAAGATGGGAATATCAAACACTCCCCATGAATAGCAGGCCATGGGAGTATTAGAAGGTAAAAGTATAAGTTTTAACATGTAACAGAAGCAAGGTGAACGAGGGCACAAGGTACGCAGTTAGTGACGATGATCAGTATTTACAATTCAGGCATAGAAATATAAGTATTTTGAGTTACCTTCAACAGTAACAAAGGTATGTACAATTGGCCACACTCATCTCAGTTATGCCGTATGGGAGCTAACATATATAATTTAAGAGAATGATGGAATATCAGGATCTATCTGGGTTTAGAGTAGCCCACAATGGTTGTTGGATTGTTAGCGTTAGCTGACATTTCCGAAGGATATTGAAAACCTAGAAATAGTCTCCTTGTGAGACACCTAGATGGTGCACTCTAGAATAATACAGTTAGATTTGAATACTAGAATGTTCGGAAAATTCAAAAGATAGGCACTGAAATCATTGAAAGATTAGTATTTACCTTAGTATTGCTCAAGTCCCTAGTAAAGAGAGAATGTTGGGCGACCGAAGATCCAATAGATGGAGCTAGGCGAGCTAAATGCGAAAGAATATTTTGTTGAAATTTTCAGTATAAAATGATAGACAAAATTTTTAGGAGAATAAGAAGAGAGTAAATGAAGCAATATGAATAAGATGTGATAAATGGGTGATAATGGTAAATCAAAATATGACCGGATGACAGAGTCTATGGTCAAGTGAATAAAAAGGCAAGAGGTGACAAGCTTTGCGACAATAAAAGAGTATAAGACATAAAGTCATATCCTCATGTTGAGAAATGAGTTGGTGACTCCAAATTCATTACCAGAAGGAACAATTAGAACCTTGGAGTAATAGAAATCAGTATGGGCTAAGTATTGCGTATTTCTTCAATTATTTTATTATTTCATGATCGAATTAATTCACTTGTATAGAAACTACGTACAAATTTAACTATACCATTTTACGAGTAAGCAGTTTGGCGCCCACCGTGGGGCCTAGACAGCCATGTAATTAAGTTGATCATTGCCTCTTTTACTAACGTGTTTTCATTATTTGTCTTAGCAAAAAAAAAAACAAAAAATGGCAGATAATGGTGTTAACAACACACACAATCTTGAGGCCCAAGGAAACTAGCCTCACCACGAGGATTCAATCAGCACACGCACAATGAGGGAAATGATGGTACGCCATTCCACGACAGGCAGTACCCACGACATGTTCGCGAGGCAATTCCCAATGATGCTGAAGAGGAGCATGTTGTTGAAGCGGTAAGGGTCCTACAAAAGCAACAAGTGATCACTCTAGGCCATATCACACGGCAGGATAAGGTCATGACGAAATTGAAGCAGGCGTTGTTGGGGGCTTCCGATAACGCGAATGGACGAGGCCTAGTCCCTCCGGTGCTCCCCCGAATCAAACAATGGAGAGGGTCGACAAAAGCACGACGAGGGGTGAAGTTGGATCTAATGGGGCTGAGGGAGCGGATCTGGCTCCAACAATGAGAAGGACCCCTTCATGAGCATATTCTTACGATTTAGTGGGAAGTGAACGCCCGCATGAACTAAATCGGAGGTGCGCCACTGGTGCTGAAATTGCCGGACTCAAACAAGTACACTCAGCTATTGTACAAACCACGCGCGATGCTAGAACTATTCTCGAAGCGGTTTAAAATGCCAGCGTGCCGAAGTATGATAGAACTGTAGACCCTCGCGAGCATATTACAACCTATACAATGGCAGGAAAGGGGAACGATTTAGCGCCCCACAAAATTGAATCTGTTTTGCTGAAGAAATTTGGAGAGAGTCTCACGAGGGGAGCGTTGACATGTTATTCCCTGTTACCCGTGCATTCCATAGATTCCATTAAGATGCTCGCAGACTCTTTTATTAAGGCCCATGCCGGGGCCAGGAAGTTGTAGGCCCGGAAGGCCGACATATTCATAATTGCACGAATAGAGTCTGAGTTGCTGCTAGAATTCGTCACCCGATTCCAAATGGAGAATGTTGCTCCCGGCTATTCCGGGTGAATGGATAGCTAAAGCATTCATCAAGGGTCTGATTCCGAGAAATTCGGATGCTTCCTGGAAATTGAAGTAAAGCTTGCTTGAGTTCCAAGCGACAACTTGGGAGGATGTCCACAACCGGTACGAGTCTAAGATAAGGATTGAAGATGATCAGATTGGCTTCCAGTTGTGGACAAAAAGAATGGAGAAGAATAAAGAAAAAATCAAAAGATGATTTTGACATAGATAGACGGTCTTCGAGGGGCCAGGTTTTGCCCTACGGACGGACCGAAGGTTGCGACAAAGGTTTCCGGCTGGCAAACAGGTTCCTTACTGACAGAAGAACTGATCGCGGTCGGAACAACAAATCCTTGTAGGACAATGAAGTGTCTGGTAAACGGTATTCTTCCTACCCCAGGCTATCAGAATACAATTTCAACATCAGTGTAGTGGAGTAGGTATTAACTATGAGAAACTTTAAATAAGAATGGATGCCAAAGCCTATGAGGTCCGATCCCAGCCAGAGGGAGCCCAATTTGTGGTGCGAGTTCCACAAGACGAATGGCCACCGGATTGGGGATTGCTGACATCTGCATGAACAAGTGGTGAGACCAATTAAAAATGGCCATCTCAGGGAATTCTTAAGTGATCATGCCAAGAATAATTATGGTTGCAACCGTGATAACATGGAGCCCTCGAAAGTATGAGATGATTACCCGTGCCAGATGATCAACATGATCTTCGGGGGGGAGGGGGGGGAACCAGATCAGCGAGATCAACGAGGTCACGTTCTCTACAGCAAAAAATATAAAGGTAACAATAACCCATAGCAACAGACTCCGGGAATTCACGGAAGATGGCATCACTTTCATGGAAGAGGACGCAAAAGGACTGTTGCTACCACACAACGACACTTGTGTAATTTCCTTAAAAGTGTTAGATTCTAAAATCAAATGTGTTCTGGTGGATCCAGGAAGTTCAGCCAATATCATATAGTGGAGGGTATTGGAATAAGCCCAAACTCACCGGACGCATCATTCCGGCCACAAAACTCCTCACCGGATTCAACCTCGCAAGCGTGACAACCCAGGGAGGGATCGGGCTGCCCATGAGCGACGAAGGGGTGATGAAGACAACACTTTTCAAAGTAGTCGACGCTGACATTTGTTATAATATTATTCTAGGATGACCGTGGTTGCACGAGATGAGAGCCATACCATCCGTTGTTGAAATTCCCGATACCCGAAGGAATCAAATAGATAAGATGTGACCAACCGGTGACAAGGGAGATGAATGAGATTTCGGTCTCCAGTAGTTAAAGGAAGGAGCATGCAGCATAGCAGTTATAGGAACCGGCGCCTTCTCCCGAATCAAGTGAAGTTAGCCAGGGGAAGAAGCATCGGAATCTTATCAGGTGCCGAGATATTTCTAAGTACCATAAGAGATGGTGCAACAAAATCCACAGCGGAGGAGCTCGAGCAAGTTTCATTGTTTAAAAAGTTCTTAGAAATGATATTCCACTTCGGGACATGATTGCACCCCGAGCTCAAATCTGGCTTTATTAAGTTTCTTAAATATAGTGGTGCACGTTCGGGGTCAGTTCCAGCAAGTTTTTAGGATTTCAGGTATCATAAAGGGGGATTGAGGTAAACCCCGATAAGATCAAAGCCATTGAAGACATCCCAGACCAGCTATCGAGCGTGAAAAAAGTCCAAAGGCTCATAAGGAGATTACTCGCTTTGAGCAGGTTTATTTCACGATCATCAAAAAAGTGCAACCATTTCTTCGTGCTGCTCAAAAAGAAAAAAAACATCGAATGGAGCCTGAAATGCTAGCAGGCTTTGAGAGATTTGAAAAGGGACTTGTCAAGCACTCCGTCTGGGATTGCTGCCTCTAGCAACCAAAGAAGCACTGATGGTGTCAGAAACGACATCGTGAGTCTAGGCTTGGAATAGTATTAACCACGCCTTCCGGAGAAACCCTAAGGCTAGCCATCAGAGTGATCCTTTTAACTAATAATGACATAGAGTATGAAGCTTTGATTGCCGGACTCGAACTAGCCCGGGGACTAGATTATGAGGTCATAAAAATCAAATGCGACTCCCAGCTAGTGGTAAATTAGGTCTATGTGATCTTCGAAATGAAAGAAGAGCACATGCAGCAATACGTAGTGAAGGTCCAGGATTTGCTAGCTCCATTCGGGAGTGTTCGATTACTCACATCCCGAGAGAAGAAAATGCAAAAGCAAGTGCATAGCTAACCTCGGTTAATCAACCGAAATGAAGGGATTAGATTCCGGGACGATAGTATAACTCATGCACTCGGTTATGGATGCAGATACCTACTATGAGTTAAATACGACTAGTCTGGTTTGGGACTGGAGGAATGAGATCAACGATTATCTCAACCACAAGAAGTTGCCCGAAGATTCTAAGGCGTCCCGGGTGCTGCACGCAAAAGCAGCACGATATAGCTTCAAAGGAGGCCAATTGTATAGGAAATCTTTTCAAGGCTCACTGGCTCGATGCTTGGGAGCGTCGGAAGCTAATTATGTTATCCGACAAGTCCACGAAGTGATATGTGGAAATCATTCAGGCACAAATTCCTTAGTACTAAAACTAGTAGGGCAGGGAATTATTAGCCCCGAATGGAACAAGATGCCAAAGCTTTCGTGCAAATCTACAATAAGTGCCAACGATACGCACCACTGGTACATCAACAAGTAGAAAAATTACATTCAATTCTATTTTCGTGGCCGTTCATGAAGTGGGGAATGGATATCGTCGGATCATTGCCGCCGACCCCTAGTAAGGTAAGGTTTCTTTTAATTTTAACTTACTATTTTTCTAGTAGGTTGAAGCAGGTCCTTACCAGAAGATCGGCGAACTTGAAGTGGTGGATTTCTTGTGGGGGAAAATAACTTACATATTTGGAGTACAAAAAGAGATAGCATGCGACAACGGGCCATATTTTATAGGTATAAAGATCACAAAATTCCTTAAAAATTTGATAATCAAGAGAATCACATCTTCACCCTATCATCCGAGCGCAAATGGTCAAGTGGAATCAACGAACAAAGTGATTATACAAAATCTCAAGAAAAAGTTGGGAGCGGCTAAAGGTAAATGCCCTGAGAAATTACCTAGAGTTCTATGGGCGTACAGAAAAAAGGCCAAATCGAGCACAGGAGAAATTCCCTTTCCCTTGTGTATGGAGCAGAAGCCTTAATCCCAGTGGAAGTAGAAGAGCCTACCTTGAGATATTTCTAGGAAAGCGAAGAGGTGAACGGCGAAGCGATGTTTGTCAACTTGGAACTACTCGATGAGCACAAGGACTTGGCACATATAAGAATGGCAGCCCAATAGCAGAGAATGGAAAGATATTATAATCAAAGAGCCAACCTCCGTTATTTTAATGCGGGAGACTTGGTTCTAAGGAAAGTAACTCAAAACAGCCGGAAACTCAACGCAGGGAAGCTAGGTCCAACCGGGGAAGTCCCCTACGGGGTTTCAGCTGTCATCGGGAAAGGTTCATAGGAGTTGAGAATGAGGATGAAGAAAAGTTTCCAAGCAACTGGAATGTGGCACATCTCATGAGATATTATTGCTGACAAACATCATCTGTGCTAAAAGTATGTGCTGCACTCTTTTTCCCTTCGTCTAGTTTATGTTCCAATTGAGTTTTTCCGGCAAGGTTTTTAATGAGGCAGCAACAGAAAGCATACTACGATGAATGTTTCAACAACAACAATAAGACCTTCAATAGCAAGGCACACAAGCGAAGAACCACTCCAGGACGACAATATAATCTTTGGCTCGTTAGCAAACTTCCCACCGGGAAAGTGAGTTTGCTATCAAGCAAGGGTTATGATAGCAACAAGGTCGGGAATCCAAACTAGAGTAAGAATTTGAGAAGTAAATGCGGAAGCAATAACAATAAGGAATTGAACAACTAGAATTAAAGTACAGAAAATAAAGGATATGGGAAAATTCAAGGAAAGAATTCCAGGAACTTCCAAGAACACAAGTTCTATAGCCTTGACAAGATCTAAGCAACAACGTTGTGATTTATTGAAGAAATCAAACGCCTTTACCTAAGATCAAATCAAATAATAGATTCGGATCTTGACCGCTTTAAGAGTAACTCGAGACAACAATTAATATCTAGAATTAATCGCCTTCTAAGAATACCTCAAAGGAACCAAAGATATCACAATAGAGAAGTAATCTTACTACCTTGAACTATGAACAAGTAAAAGGTTGAAAGATAAATCTCAAAGCATAAGTAACAAAGGTTCAAAAGAACTCTCAAGTATGATATTCTTCTTCAATAATGTAGTTTTACATGAATGAGAAGAACTCCTTATTTATAGGAGTAAAAACCTTAAAATTAGGTAGGGGGGGTTGCTAAGGGGTAACAAAAGTCTTCAAAATTAGGTAGGGTGATTTCTAAGAAATAAGAAAAGTCACAAAATTAGGTAGGGGGTAGGTAAGGGGCGGCCAAATCTCTTTGGGGCAGATTTGGACCTTAAAACTACTAGTTTGGGCCATTGGTTTGGACTCCAATTGGGCTCATTTTCACACACCCCCTTTTGGACCTCATTTAGGCTTATTTTGGGCTCTTTCGGGTGCCCATTTGCTAGATTCAAAGGACCGAGTTCGGGACTCAATCTTCCTCCTCTTGGACTTCAATTTGGGCCACCAAATAATTGTAAAACTTGTACAATTCATCTCCTTTGGGCTTGAGCTCGTCCTCCACAATTAAAAGCTTCTTTATTTGCCATTGAAGTCCGACAACCTTAGTCTGCAACTCTTTAGCTTGAGATCTTGTAAATGGCCTTCTTGGATCTTCCAAAACTCTATCCTTGTCCTTGATGCTATCAGGTTACCTGACCGTTCACAAGTGCAAACCACTGGAGGATTGTTAGATAGGTTTTTCTTCGATATCATAAATTCTTAAGGGGAAGAGAAGTTTGTTACCGAGCTGAAAATTGTCTACCAATTCATAAATGGGGTCCTCAAAGGTGCAAGACTTCCAGTGTTCCATTCTTCGCATTTCAATACTGGGGGGAATAATATGAAGATACAGCAACAATGACTGCTATGTGGACCGAAACACGAAAACCGAGAACATAGTTGTATCATCAGGACCAGTGACTGCGCGGCCAGCCCCGTAAGAAACAAGTTGTACAAGTTAGCCTCAAGAAATGGCAATTTTAGTTTAGCACAACAAATGCTTATGTATTTTTTGATAAAGGGTAGGAATAGAGTAAAGTCCTTTTATTTTCCATGTTGTTTCTTGTCAAACTGATGAATTGATTTTATCATTTGAAAGTTAAACAAGTACTTCATCTGCTAGTGTAGTAATGAACGGGAGACGTCCTCTTCAAGAACACCTTAAACATAAGAAGGCCCTCTCTTATGAAAACCTTCACGATAAAGGGTTGATTTCAGAAGAACTTGTGCCCAAAATCCAAAAGTTTTTGGTAAACCCTCCAAAATCGTCTTTCCTTTAGAAATCACCTCCAACCATCTCGAATCTAGCCAAATAATACTTAATAAAATTACACAATGTCATAGGAATCCATTTCAAATAATAAAACTTTAATATTTTGTCAATTTCTAAATATTCAACAAACGTCTACCCAGGCTCACATGGTTAAAAGCCGAGTCTAGGGGTAGATTGCATTTACCCATAACCTTACAAGTCCAAATGTGCTCTTAGTATTCAAATTCAGGTCCGAATCAGAACTCAAAACCTTAATTTTCATTCTCTCAAGTTGTAGTCAAAACCCCCAAAATTCACCTCAAAATTCCATGTTTAGGTGTTATTAGTCCATGTACATTCTTGAATTATAAACACGATAAGTAGAAATCACTTACCCATTAGTCTTGCCTGAAATCTCATTGAAAAATTTCCCCTCTTTAAGTTCAGTGTTGAAAGTACGAGAGAATGGGCTAAAATCCCGAAATCCTCACTTAAATGTACTGCCCAGGGGGTACCTTTCGCAAATGCAGTCGAAACCTCGCATTCGCAAAGCACAAACAGCCTTAACTAGAATTCGTCCTTCATGAACCCGAATGTACCCTCTTGATTGCGAAGCCTTGCCTTCCTACCTACACAAACGCGACAATAGCCTCGCGAATGTGATGCCTTCCGACCCGGCCTGCTCCGCGAATGCGACTACTTTCTCGCAAACACGAAGGTCTTCGCTTACCTCCCCACTCCTTCATCGCAAACGCAATAGCCCCATCGCGAACACGATGAACAATTTTCCCCACCTCTGGAATAATCCTCCGCTATCATGAGACCGGCTCGCGATCGTGAAGCACACTAGACGCCAGCAAAATCTACAACTCCAAACTTGCTCTGTGTTGTCCGAAACTCACTCGAGGCACCCAGGACCCCGTCTAACCATACCAAAATTCCATAAATACTACTCCGGACCTACCCAAAGCTTCCAAACAAATATGAGATCATCATATCTATGATTCAAAGATCAAACCACAAGTCGAACTTCTCTTAAGTTGTAGAACTTCTAAACTTCCAACCAAGCATCCCATTCTTGCCTAAAATTTCAGATCACAACCAAACATTGCACAAAAGTTCCATTCAACAAAACATACCTATTCCAAGAACCCGGAGCAACCACCAGAGTCCGATATTATCAAAGTCAACTATCGGTCAAACTTAAGAACTCTCCAATTCTTCAAATTATCAACGTTTGGCCAATAGAGTGAAATCTTATAGGAACCTCCAAATCTAAATTCGAACATATGCCTACGTCAAAAATCACCATATGAACTACGGGAACCATCATGTTACCATTCGCAAATTATTTACACAAAAGTCAAACCTTAGTCAACTATTCATATTTAAGGATTCCAAAATTAAACTATGTGTTCAAACCATTCCCGAACCCTATGAAAACCAAACCACCCATCCTCGCAAGTAACAAAACATCAACTACACTTACGAGAAGCATCAAATAGGGGAATTGGGTTCTAATATTTAAAACAATTCATTGAGTCGTTACAACAAAAACATATTAACTTAGGTCTTTACCACTTGCAACCATCGACTTTTATTAATCTTAGTTTTGTTTTTGTTTAGTTTCTTTAACTTTGAGACGTTCAACCGCCATGACCCAAAATTTCATTAGTCGTGATGGCGTCTAAATGCCGAATAAGCATAGATAAATACCAAACCAACACAAAACTTCCACATAAACTAGCAACACTGAGTCATGCTACAACTCAGATTAGACAGGTACTCCATACAACAACGAGTATCATGCTCATACAAGATATCAAAGCCTATACTGGACTCTAGCATGATTTATGAAGTTCACGTAGTCATACAAATGATAAAACATGAATCACAGAAAGTGCACTGTCTAAACAAAGCATTATAGAATCGTAAATCTAATATGGTTGACCTAATACGTAGCACCCGCATATATGCTCGTCACTTCGTATATACGTCGCTTCCACAAATTCCAATTAGCCAAATATAGTCACATCCTAAGGGTTATTTCCTTACAATAGGATTAACCAAGATATTTACCTCAAACAAGCAAAATCAATACTCCAAGAACGTCGTTCCCTTAGAAATCAAATCCATCCGGCTCGAATCTAGCCAAAGGAAACTTAATAATGGCAAACAATGCTATAGGAATCAATTCCAAATAGTAAATCTTCACTCTTTATTCAATTCCCAAAAGGTCAACAAAAGTCATTCGGATCCACATGGTCATAACCCGAGTCAAGGGGTTGATCCCGACTACCCATAACCCAGAGTTCAAATATTTGATTAGATTCCAAAACAAAGTCCAAGTCGACCCTCAAAACCCAATAATTCATCCTTTTAAGGTGTAGAAAATAATCCCAATATTTATCTTCAAAAACCTCACAATTAAAGTGTTTAAATCCATGGGAATTCAAGATATATTGTCAAATACAATTGAAATTTTTTATTCACAGAGTAGTGATGAAACTTCCCTCAAAATAGCCTCGAGTTGAGCTCCAAAACTCAAATTAGTGAAAAATGAACGAAACCCTTAAATATAATTCACTGCCAGGGGTCTTACTTCTGTGGTCTTCATTGTCACTTCTGCAATGTCGCATCTGCAACCCCACGCTTTACATTTGCGAGATTCACTAAGTAGTCGACCACACGCACGAACGGCGCACCATCTGCATATGTGGACTTGCAGGGGCAACAAAAGTCTCGCTCTAGCGACATCGCATATGCAGTGCTCCTGGTCACAGATGCGACCACTGTTAATCCTACATCTCGTCGCAGATGCGCAGAAATACTTTTTGGTGTGATATCTCACCTAGGCACCAAGATGTCGCAGGTGCGACGCACTTGCACCAGACCTGCTAACAAATGCAAAAATGGTTTGAATAATTTCGAAACATGCCGGTGCCCCAAGACCGTGTAAAATTATACCAACAAGTCTAAATACGCAATCAAAATTTATCCAAATTCTCATAACACCCCGATTAATATCAAAACCTTGAATAGGAGATCAAAATACAACTCTTATTTTCAAAACTTTCCAACTTTGCCAAAAATGTCTGAATCGTGTCTACACATTCCGAATTCCAACCAAACTTTGCACACAAGTTCTATGACCCTCCAAACCTTCAAATTACCAACTTTATGCAATTAGAGCCAAAACCTTCTAAGAACCTCCAAATAAAAATCTGAACATATACGTAAGTTCATAATCACCAGATGAACATATTGAAACCATAAAATTACCAATCCGAGTTTTTCTACTCAAATCTAGGCCAGCTCTTACAATTTAAGCTTCTATAAATGGAACTAAGTGTTCCAATTCACTCCCAAACCTTCCCGAAACCCACCCAACCATCCCTGCAAGTTATAGAACAACAAACAAACATATGAGAAACATCAAATAGGGAAAGGGGGCTCAAATAAACAAAATGATCGGTCGGGTCATTACATTCTTCCCCCTCATTAATAAATGTTCATCCTCGAATGGGTCTAGAATATACCTGGAATATCGAAAAGATGAGTATATCAGCTCCGGATATTATGCTGGGTCTCCCATGTTCCTTCATCGACTATTGAACTCTCCTTAAACCTTCACTATTGCAATACCTTCAGACCTCAACTTTCGAACCCGCCCATATAAGGCCTCATACAGAGCCATCTAGATACTAGACTGCTAGCTGTTGTTTTATGCAAACTCCCGCGAATGGTGAAAACTGATCCCACTGGCCTCATATATCAATGGCGCATGCCATTAACATATCTCCAAGGATCTGAATGGTCCACTCGGACTGCCCATCCGTATGAGGGTGAAACATAGTACTCAAATCCTCCTGCATGCCTAACTCATGCTAAACAGATCTCTAGTAGTGCGATGCAAACTAAGTGTGACAATCCGAGATGATCGAAATAGGTAAACCACGCAAGCGAACAATCTCTTTGAATTTCTATTTAGTGTAAGAAGTAAAACTGGAATTAAATGCGCCTACTTGGTCACCGATTAACAATGACCCAAATGGCATTAAACTTCCTCAAAATCTTTGGTAACCCCAGTACAAATCCATCGTAATGCGATCCCACTTCCACTTGGGTACATCATTCCCGAAGTTTCGAAATCGGAACCAGAAGCATTAGGCCCTGCCGGGAGACCCCTTTTAGCAGCTGGCTCAAGCTCACGGGCATTGGCGATTTTGGCACCAAAGACAATGATACCCGCTTTAGCCTATTCCCAGGTTTTTCTCTGCGTGCTGTATATAACATAAGTTTTCTCAACAACGAAGGAAGCTACTCGGCGTTTAAGTTCTTCTCTGAGGTGAACAACCTCGGTAGAAAGGCTTTCCTTGGCGGATCTAGTGGACTTGAGGCTAACATCGAGTTTGCGGATAGTTGAGTTAAAAAGCCTAATATGCTCAATAGTCTTCCTATACATCTCCTCCAAATGCATGTTTCACCCCCGCAGCAGCAAGCTTTTCAGTTTTGGAGTTCAAGGCTGCCACTAAGTTGGTCAATCTTTCAACAGAGGAAGCCTCGCGATCGGTTGCAGCATGAATGACTCTATCTACTTCAGCCCATTTGGCCTTGGCTTCATCAAATTTAACCCTTAGCGGGCCAATCTCTTAGCAGCCCAGTTCTTGCTCGCTTTGCTGCAAACGAGTTTCCAATACAACGGCCTTAGCAGCTTTGAATTCCAATTCTGAGAGGCGACCAATAGTTTGCTTCTGCTCAGCCAAAAGTTGATCCCGTGCGGTGGTAAGTTCTTCTTTTTCCCAAATCAACCTTTGGAGGCCCTCGGAAGCAAGAAAATTGGCATACAAATCAAGAAAGCCAAACTCCGAATATTTTTAGGCAAAAACAAAAGAAATAAAAAAAAAAGGTGAAGAATGTACCGCTGCGGCCTTGTGCATTGCATTATTCAACAAGCACTCTCCCGATAGAGCCTATATCTTTCCCCAATATTTTTTTGAAGCCAAAGGCTTCAGATAGTTAGCAAGATCCGCCGGCCGGGATGGAAAATTGCATCCGATGAAGACCGAGAGAGTAACGCTCCTCCTCCGTTGGGGATCGTCTGAAGGAGAAGCATAATTTTACCCCAAATTCCCATGATCAACTAGAGACTAGGGGAGAAGAAACCCTCTTCTCTGGAAGATGCGGATGGTGGAGATGATGTAGTAGTTTCTGGTGGAAGAGTTGGTGAAGATGGATATGAAGCTGATGGTGTTGAAAGGTGAGAAGTAGCTGCCACAAATGCAGTGCTGGTTGTTGGTTGCTCATCAAACGAAGATGTAAGGGACCGAGTACTCAACCCCAAACTACCGGGCGTAACGACTGGGATCCAAAAGAGGGAGTTGGCATTTTCCACCATATCATCCCCCCTAGAGCACCGAGACATCGTCCTCGGTTGGTGTAACTAACTTAATAGATTGAGTTGTCTGCTGAGTTGAGGAAGGTCGTCGTCTTCTATGCAGAGAAGCTCCTTCCTTGCTAGCTTCTCCATAATCGTCAGACATCATGGTATCTATGGCCGGCCCGGGCGGAGGGCTTATCACCATGACTTTCAGAGATGACTCGGGATAGCATTTTTTGCCCTCTTATTCTGTCCCCCGGCCCTAGAGGAACGCCTTCTTTTTGTTTGCTTGTTCTCCGCCTGGGGACTATGCGAATAAGCACTTAAGCTAGAAGCAGGCCCCGAGATGCCTGTTTGTGAAAAAGCTTTCTGCAGCAACCTCGCCGCATTAGCAGGATCAGCCAAGACGTCCTCCTCGTCGATGATAACTGCACCATGGGGGTAGACCTATATTCAACAAGAGGGAAGAATCATATAACTTTCTCATAAGAAAAGGTAAGGACATGATGAGTTAAACTTACCATGATTTTTGGCTTTCTACCCATATTTCAGGCACAACTCTTTCCACGAGCGGGTTTCGTGCATCATAACGTCCAAAATTTTCTGAACGCATTGGTCCAAGCCCTCAGCCCTAGGGGGAACCCACCAAATCGCTAAGAAATGTTAATAATGATGAGAAAATGATCTTCAACAAGAGTAAAAGTGAACTGTATGCTTACGAGTGCGGTTGCACAATTCCAGGAAGGAAGGTGCCGAGGTCGGGATGATGTCACTGTTGGCAACAGAGACAAATCGTTCAATCCACACACAATCGTTATCATCATCCATTCTGGAAAACAATGCATGGTGGCCTCACTTGCGAAAGTAGATCACCCCCCACTGAAGATCTTGGAGGAATAAAGGTTCATCTCTGAGCTAAAGATAGCTCTTCACCCTTTTTTTGGCACAGACTCCGAATGTAAGAAACCGTCCTCCACACAGAGGGACTCACCTGTGCCACGCACACTTCATAGCGGAGGCAAAATTCCTCAATGACAAAGTCAAGATCTCCACTCACAGAAAATATCCCCAAAGTAAAGGGATATGTATAGAAGTAGGTAAAACCCTTCTTGTCTACTACAATGTCTAAATCCCGGCAACGACAATCTTCGTTCACATCATTAATGCTAGAAGGATGGATGGAAAAAAAATATCTATTAACGGTCCATGCACGAGGGCTAAAATAAGGAAATTTCCTCTCGAAATCTTTTCTTGTAAGAACAATTCTAGGGATGATGGTGCTCATTGTTGGAGGAGCGGCATCCTCGACTTTGTTTTGGTTCTTCGAGGAACTGGTAATTTTTGAAGAAGAAGTCGTTATATGATATGGAAGAAGGAAAAGCTTTTCTCTGTTGAAGAGAGTTAAAGAAAGGTTGAAGAACAAAATACAAGTTTAATGAAGAGAGTTTGAAAGAGGTTGGAGAATTATGGGGTGTGAATGATGGAGGTTGGTGCGTATAAGTAAAGGTTTAGGCGGCTAAATTCTCGGCTATGATTACCTCGATAACCGGCAAACGTTATGCTGATTCGTGGGATGACACGTGTTCGGGCATTAAATGCAAAGAGACGTGCATCTAATCAACCTTCAGAAGCTTTTCAGAGGGGATCATAGTAATTCCGGCCAAAAAGAATGTTTCTACCAAGTTCCCGGTGACACAAAATTATATCACTGGAAAGCAGGGGGACTATCTTTACACGCTAAAATGTGCTATGCTAAGTGGTCGAATAAGAGAGTGACACGTGGAGCTGAAGGCAGAGGATAGCTAAAACAGAAGTCAACCATTCCATTTGGTCACTGGAAAGAATCGCGCTCGTAAAGATGCAATAAATACATGCCGCTCGGTAGAGTTTAATGGATAATATTCCATAACATTTAGTACACTGCCCGTTACAAAGAATTTTTTATTCATGCTCATTGTTACACATTCTTCAATGACCCTCATAATTGACATTAAAGAAGGGCATGATCCTAGGAACTTATTCCCTAGGTGCATCTATAAATAGTGAGCTTTGTTATCATTTTAAAGGACAGAAATTTTTCTGGTAAACTTATGCTATAATCAATTCAAAGCTTTATACAAATTTATCTTCTTACTCCATGATTTCATTACTATTGTGCCCGGAAGCCCTGCTCTCAGAATTACTGTTTATGCTATTTTCTCTTCACTTCAAGGCTAAGTATTGTGTATTTCTTCAATTATTTTATTATTTCAACATCAGATTAATTCACTTGTCTAGAAACTACATACAAAATCAATCGTACCTTTTTACGGGTAAACAAAGGCATATACAAGTATACATGTATACGAATAACGAATAACGGATATCGAATCACATACTCATGGACTGAAGACTATAGCATGCTAAGGTGTACGCATGTGCGAGTGTACAACTACAGCTCAAATCAGGCGTATACACCATACAACATCAAATATCATGCTCAACACGAAATCAACAGCTATACATGTTCTCTAGCATGATTCACAGAGCTCAAGTAATCATGCAAACAAGCATGATATGATGAAGCATAATATTCAAATAAAGGCATAGTACCGCCTAATTCTACCTCTGTCACGAATCATGCATAGCACCCATATCTATGCTCGTCATCTCGTATATACATCACTTCACTCATTTCAATTAAAAAAACAAGGTCATATCCTAAGGGTTATTCCCTCAATAAGATTAGGCATGATACTAACCTCAAACAAGCCAAGTCAATACTCTAAAAATTCCTTCCCATGCGAATCGACCTCCAACTCAAATCTAGCCAAAAACAACAAAATAACATCAAATAATGCTATAGGAATCAAACCCATTATAAAGGTCTAGTGTATAATGAAATACTCAAAGTCAAATGAAAATTCAATTCGAGCCGGCACCTCAAAAATGGATGAAACTAACAAATCTCGAACTCCCATTTGAATACGAGCCCAGTCGTACAAGTTTCATCCAAATCCGACTCAGAATCGATGTTCAAATCTCAGTTTTACACTTTAGAAAACTTTTGCCAAAACCCAAATTTTTTGTCTCTTAGATTCACCAAGAAAATGCCAGAATCAAAGATGGAATCATGTATATTTGTCAAATCCAAGTTAAAAAAACTTACCCAATCCAAGTGGGTGAAAATCGCCTCAATCCGAGCTTCTAATCTCAAAATGTAATAAAAAGACCAAATCCTTCGAATATATGCTTATGCCTAGCTAACATCGCTTCTATAATCCATCAGTCTCTTCTGTGGCGCTGCATCTACCAAAAAACCCTCGCAGATGAAGAAATCACTTACGTTGTCACGCCCTAAACGTGTGGAGGCGTGGCCAGATATGCCACCGGGTGCCGGCCATGCCTCCCCAGGATTGGGCATGAAAACTTTATTCAGAGCAGTTCTATCCTAGGGAGTCTACAAGTCGTGTCAAGTAGAGCATTGTTTATAGATGTGTTGTGCATCACAATATATAAATAGGAAGCTAAAAGGAATTTAGGAGTCTGTTACCCTTCTTTCAAATCCAAATCATGCTATAGAGCTAAGTCATAAGAGTTTGAGCCTGGACTGATGTTTGCTAATGATATACAGATGCTTGCAATTAGAAAAATTACAATTAGCCGCAGGGCTAATATAGTAATAGGTAAGGGCACTAACAGAGAGAGAGTTCTTGATGATGTGGCCCTGTTTGAGGCCCTATCAAATCATGCATACCAGATGTGCGAATTTCCAACTTAAGATCCTAATATGGGAATATCAAACACACCCCGTGAATAGCAGGCCATGGGATATTTGAAGGTAAAAGTATAATTTTAACAGGTAATAGAAGCAAGGTGAAGAATTGTACGAGGTACCTAGTTAGTGTAGATTATTAGTATTCACAATTCAGGCAGAGAAATGTAAGCTTTATGAGTTACCTTCAACAGTAACATAGGTATGTACAATTTGCCACACCCATCTAAGTTGTGCCCTATCGGAGCTAACGGATATTGTTTAAGAGAAGGATGTGATATCAGGATCTAGCTGGGGTTAGAGTAACCCAAAATAGTGGATGGATTGTTATGCGTTAGGCGACATTTCCGAAGGATATTGCAAACGTGGAAATAGTTCTCTTTGTGAGACATCCAGACCGTACACTCTAGAATAGTAAAGTTAGATATGAATACTAGAATGTTCATAAATTTTAGAAGATAGGATATCCTAGAAGAGATAAATATTTACCTTACTATGGTTCCTGCCCCTAGTAAAGATAGAATGTTAGGCGACTCGAACAGCTAGTGGATTGAACAAGTGGAGCTCAAGGCGAAAGAATATTTTGTTTATGTTTTCAAAACAAGGTAATAGACAAAAATCTTAGCAGGAGGATAAGAAGAGAGTCATTGAAGCATTGTGAGTAAGATGTGATAAATGATTGATAACGGTAAATCAAAATATATCAATATGACAGAGTCTATTGTCAAACGAAGGAAGAGACAAGAGGTAACATGCCTTGAACAATAAAAGAGTATAAGCCGTAATGTCTTACCTTTATTTTGATAAATGAGACGGTGACTCCAACATGATTACCTGACGGAAAAGTTAGACCCTCAGAGTAGTAGAAATCAGCATGGGCTAGTGAACAAGATAATCCTAGCATGATGTAAGGATCATAAGATCTGTTAATAGTCGTCATCATGAGAATTCTGGAGTTTGTGTTCCGGTAATAATAGAATGGACAAGAGAAGAATAACCTTTAAAGGTCATTCAAGAAGCCGCTTCCCTAAAGGAAGAACTGTGAGCAGGGTTAAGCTTAAGAGACTAAGTGTGGTAGTTACACTATATATCACCCTTGTGCGCAAGAAATTGAGTTATCCATGGCATAGAAGGGTTAACGCAAGGTGAGTAAGAGTCAGTAAAGATGTAATAATACGCCAAAGATGAAGAGATAAAACATTTATAAGTAAATCTTCATAGCATTAAATGTTAGTGCTCCCCTAATGGAAGGGAAGATGGTGTGCTATGGTATTAAGTCGGAGTTATGTGGTTCAGGTAACTATGGAATAGTAAAGGAATGATGCGTTAAAAAGGCGAAAAGAATGAGATTGCATTTATTCAGATCCTACATATATGTAACGACTCCAGAACACAATACATGCATGACATCGGGAGAGGAAGTAAGGGTTCCCGCAAAGGACGTTATTGATAAATAAGTGCGAATGAACACTTAATACCTAAGGAGCCAGTGGAGAGGTAAGTGTAAACAAAGGAAATAACCCAAGAGAATTACGCGGGATATAGATATGAGAATGGACCACCGCGTAGTTAGTAGTTGATTTAGAAAGAGTCTAGTTACGGCTATACAAGAGGATATGGGTAAATCAACAGATCGTGCAAGATAAACGTAGAGAACCCCAACGTACGGAATTTATTCTCGCAGATATGACATCGTACTTCTTGAGAAATATTCAGATAGGAGTCGGGGTTGTTAAAGGTACTATATATGTGTTGTGGAAACAAAAGAGAGTGCCTCTGGGGAGACAATCAAAATTTTAGTTCAGAAGCAACCCTACAACCACGGGGGCGCCGAGGTATGTAACTAAGGATAATAATAGGGAAGTAAGAACATCAAAAATTTCGTTGGATATACGATGTAATAAGCTCGTAGCTTTACAAGATTTAGAGGGTCTCCCCTATGTACTACAATGAAAGACTAGCCGAAGAAATAAGGAAGAAGGCTTTAACATAAGTGTACTAACTTGAAGAAGAAATGGTCGTGTAACAACATTGTATGCACTCCATACGAAAGTGGCACCTATTGTGGCTAATCAACGGCAAGTGAAAAAAAAAGTGATATTTGAGATCACATGTGTATACGGGTGAAACCGAGCCCATGAGACGCCTCGATTAACGACAAAGTAAACAGAGCAAGAGACGTGACGGTAAGGAACCGGAATCGAAGCAAGGAGCCCCTCGAGCCGAGGTCTTGGCAAAATGCCTACCCTCGGGAGTAAAAGCTTGCAATTTAGTGTGTTGGTTTGGGTAGAAATTAAGTAAAAAAGCTTGTAATTTATTGAGAAATCTTGAAGAACGGAGATAAAAATGTTGGAAGGCAGTGATATCCTGAAGATTTGAAGGTAGCAACTTCGTCAAAAGGTAAAACATGAACGAAAGAGGGGAGTATTTATAGACGCATCGCAACATTTCACGTCCAAGGATGGCCTGTAGATGGCTGGAACACGTTTGAAGTCATTATGACACGACTAACGGGGCGTTTTAGATTTTTTGTCGTTACTGTCACGACATACTGAATAAGGAATCGAAGTGCACATATCTTTTCTCGTCGTTTTCGTGCACTTACTCTCTGAGAAACAAGAGGACTATCTGTATAGGGGTGAAACCGAGCCCATGAGACCCCTAGGTTTTTGTTGAAGAAACTGGAGCAATAGACGTGACTGTAAGGAACCGGAATCGAGGCAACGAGCCCCTCGAGACGCGGTCCGGGCAAAATGCATACCCTCTGGAGTATCGGGGTCATGAGCCCCGGGTTTCGTTCAAATCCAAAGGCCTCGTAGAGCACTACTATATAATCGAGCACGACCAACAAAAGACTGTGATATCCTTGACCAGCCGGATATCAAGTCATGAATTTCGGCACGTATCGGTAGAAGACGGGTGATTAGTTAAACAAAAGATTTTTACCTTTTATGAAATTGTACTTGGGGTAAAATTCCAGTACTATGTAAAGGGGGGGGTGATTATACATTAGACTCAATGTACACGCATATCAAGGCAATATATTCCTATTTTCTCTGTTATTCAAAGTTCTTACTTTGTTCATGATCCATCAGTAACGCGAGTCTGGGATCGAAGGTAGGCATTTCATTAAGTTGTTACAAAGTCGGGGATCACTCCTTTTGATTGGTTTAACAATTTATTATGTCCTTTATTCTATTTAATCTAACACAATTTATTGTTTGTATTGACTTAACCCGCGTATCCTTAAAACCACTTTTAAATTTAACGGTTATCTGCTTTTGAGGGTAAACAATATGAGTTATAGGAAATTTCAGGATTCGTGGGCAATAAAATGAGTCAAGTATTCATAAAAAAATTGGCAGAACGACCAAGAAAAGTAATTTCTTACATTTAAAAACATTTGATAAGGCACAAAGGGAATTAATCGTGTTAGTTACGTTATGACCGCACTTAAGATTTAAGAGTATATTCCATGCAGCATATATGTTGAAATTCTTACAATTATAGGAGACTCTGGTGTAAGTTAAAAAAAAAAAAAATTGATTTAACTTCACAGACAAAGCTTTGAATTATTAGAAGATTATAACATGGATGTTCCATAACGTTCATGAAAGGATAAATTAATAACTAATACCTTGAGCTACAGACATGAAGACGGCTCAAGCGTAAACAAAGGCTGAGAGAGAAGAGGAAACTCAAGAGTTACAATAGCTAAGTAAATTAGGAATCTGAATATTAGATCTAGATAATTATAGAAATCGTGACTTAGAACATTGCATAATCACTATTAATTGAAGAGGTACAAGAGAGATAGTACAACAGCCATATACTATAACAACTCCACGGCAAAGCCAGTTAGAGGAGTACCAGCAGCATAAGAAGCCAGTATGAAGATTCTGCCAGATTGTTTATGAACCTGAGGTGCAAGTATTATAGTATAGCTTTTATTGTGTGGATGTGAATTCCACCTATGTGGAAGGGAGGTTAGGAAAGTGACAGAAGATACGATGCAAGATTTAAAGGTAAGTGGGGTAAGGTAAAGAAGGTTTGAGATACTCAAGTGCAGAAGTTGTGAATAGTCCAGACATCAGATGAAGGGCTAGAAGAGTCGTGATTTAGTATTTAGAAATGATAGTGGTGTCATCAGTACCATATCTCCCAGCGTATAATTTCTAGGTACCGAGAGGTCTAGTTAAGAGAGTAAAGAAGAGTTAGAGAAGATGTAATGTCTTGCTTGAGGTTCCATAATAACATAAGGAAATCTATGGTGCTAGCAAGTTAAAGGAAGGTTGCGAGTAGTATAGATAGATATGTGTAGATCGCAAGCTAAAGTACGGTAGAGCAACAAGGTTTTAGGTAAACATGAGTGGATAAGAAAAGGTGAGTGAGAAGGTGACGAGAATAGGTAAGGCCTTAAAATTAAGCCCATCAAAATAAGAGAGCTTATGGTTTTTGTAAGTTATAGAAACCTCTACATAGCCTGAATGAACTCAGAAGAGTTTAAGACTAGGAGCATTTAGAAAAGATGGAATGCCGCCCTAGTATAATAAGAAGGTTGTAATCGTGATAGATAAGAGGATGACGTTCAGGCCTTTGATTGAGTATTGATTTAAAGAAAAGGTATTTCATGAATTGCACGGGATTATAATCCCCCCCCCCTCCCCCAATTAGATGAATCATGTTGAGATGCTATGAAATATGGTTATTGAAGTATAGTATCTTCCCTAGGTGGATCAAGAAAATACCTTCAGATGTTCCCCGATGAGACGTGAGCCCTAGTGACAATGTATTTCATTAGAGGCTTCAAGTTATCAGTGGTAGATTATAGGTCATAATTAAGGTGAATCAACAATGGATGGATAAAAGTTCCAAAGTATAAGATGAGATTTGGCTGTCATTCTTAAAATGAATAGTAATGGAAGAATTAAAGGACTTAGATTTATACAAATAGGATAAGCAGCGAGAGAGCATCTTTGAATTGGGCAGTAGAACTCATAATAATAACCGAAGTAAGTGTTACGGTATACTATGACCTACCTAGATGCAGTAAGTGTTACGGTATACTATGATGTACCTAGATGCAGTAAAGCCATAAGGATTGATATTTGATGCTATGAAACTAGATATAGCAGCAGTTGTAAGTTCGACAAAGTACCGAGCTAAGAACTCAGTACACCTATAGATGCCGGAGGGACAGCTTCTCATAGTAGTATATTTTCACAAAGTGAGACCTAGAGACTGGATTAAATCTAGAGGAAAAAAGGAGAGAAGAGTCGCATAGGCGCGTATACAAGTATAGAATAAAGAAATTATTCATTAAGCAAAAGGTATAAGAAAGATTCTCTTAAACAGTTTAATGAACATAAAAATAATTTCAATCATTATCTATTAATAAATAAGGAAAATATTAACAGATATACTTGTCAATTCTGAAGATAAATCTAGAAAAGAATTCAACTCTGAATAATCAATACCCGGCAGTAACAAATATCGCCAAAATTAAAAATGACCAAATTAATTAAAATTCTTAACTTTCTTAGAATATAACCTACAAAATGAATAAGGAAGAATATGCAGTAAGTGAAAATACATATAGAAGTCAAGAAGGAGTAGAAATAAATATAATACACTCTAATTTAGGTAGAAGATATAAGAAAATAGGAGACCAATTATACTTAATGCCAGAAAAAGAATCAGCTAAGATAGAAGATAGTCTAACAGCAATGATAAGATTAGCAAAAGAAAATGAAGAAATTGATAGGAACAAAGAAATTGAAATATTAGAAAACAAACAAAAAAAGAAATTGAACAAATAGAAGAAATAAAAAACACCAGAATAATAGAATTAGAAAAAGAATTAGCAACGTTAAAACAAATATATGAAGAAAAGATAAAAGAAAAAGCAAAAAGAAAAGAAGAAGAACAAGAACAAGAAAGAAAGTTGGCAGAAGAAATAGAAAAATTTAAAAAACAAATACAGTTGGAAAACCAAGAAGTAAGAATAGAAGAAATAAATGACATAGATCCAGAAAATACAATAGAAGACCATGATTCAGAAATAAGTGAAACATACACAGAACTTATAAAAAATATAGAACTAGAAATAAATACTGGAGATTTAGAAGATAAACCTTCTACATCAGGAACATCAGAAAAATAAACTGTTTATAATAATTATGAAAATTATAGGACAAACAAAGCTCTATGGAATAAACAATCTTCATGGGATAAACAATTATATAAAAAATGGATACCTAAACAATCAATAGAACAATATAATTTCTTAGACCTAGATTGCGTAGAAGATATAAATAAAACAATACAACTTTGGAGTGGATACATAGCAAAACAGTTAA
>MCJB01027332.1:0-22994 GCA_002018475.1 Nicotiana obtusifolia
AATAGTTCCGCACGCCAACCGGTTGATGATGTTCCAGTCTTTATCCTCTACTTCTTCTGGTTTCTCTTCTTCAATAGCAATATCAAGACCCTGCTGGAAAAGAGAGTCCAAGACCTCTCCTTGCCACATGCCGAAATGGCCAGTGCCATTAAATATCTCCACCGCCAATTTCAAACTGGACACCGGGAACCTCGACCATGATGACGAGGTGCCCGACACCCCAGATGGAATATTTGTGACAGCACCCTTCGTTTCTTGATCTTTATTTGCCATGACAGACTCAATATATAATATTCAATATTACAACAAATTTCAGACAACCCAAAGGTGAACCTTCAGTTCAGTTACCAAGATAAATCTTTTCTGATGTGGAAGATCAGACTATGCTGCAACCACAGAGCATACTTTGATAGTACCTTGGCTCTGATACCAATTGTTGGGAAAATCGGGTAATTTTCCCACTACGACAACACAACTAGTGAAATGAACTAGTTCAAAAACAAATGAACTAGACAGAACACTAATACAAATACCCGACAAATAATATTGAATATTATACTACAACAGAAAAGAAATAAAGCGGAATAATAAAAGAGACAAAGAAAGAACACACCCGAAAATTTGTTAACGGAGTTCGGCCAATTTAGCCTAGTCTCCGAGCACCGCTCAAACAGCCCGCTTTTTATTAATGTGGGAGAAGAGAGTTTGTTGGGATACTAACATTGAAGGAGGTGGAGTTAATTTATAATCTCCAAACCTCCTTCCCAAAACAAAACCCACCGATGTGGGATGAAAATAAGCCAAAAAAGTCAACAGTCCCTCCTTCTCCGATAGTCTTGTCACCATTTAAACCATCTCTTTCCTCTTCTAATGTTTGCTGCAATTTCTTCTGGAGATCAATCTCACCACTTTCGAGTTGATTTTCTGTTGATCCAGTACCTTCTATGAATTGTTGAGCATTTAAATCTGCAAGACGTCCATAATTAGTTCGTATGTATGTTGCGACGCGATGTTGTTCCGACATTATACATCCTATCTGTCTGCCTTTGATTCCTTTGATTTTCATTCTCAACGAAATGGTTCTCTACTTTTAGCCAAATACCAAACTGATCGCTTTTAAGATTACCAGCACGCACATCTTTCTCTCTTTGAAAACATACTTTCTCATTATGTCCTAATAAACCGCAGTAAAAGCACATGTAAGGTAAATTTTCATACCTTAGTTCTTTGAAAACATCCAAGAGTGAATGTTAAGGAGATAGCGATCATATAACCATGGAGTACCCAACAACACCTTGTTCATACTATCCATGTCCTTAAAAACAAATTGAAAGAAGTTTGTGTCAAGTTCCTTGACTTTGAACAATTTTAATAATTACCCAAAACTTTTGTATTTTATAAAAAATCCACTGTCTATTATGACCCAATTAATTCACCAGCTAATTTTATCACTTTCTTTTGGATTGATGGATCTTGTAATATTGTTGCAATTTGACGAATTATAGTAGGTAGTAATTGTGTTATTAGGAGTTGATATTAAAATATCAGGTTATGATTTTCGGATAGTGTACTATGTTGTTCATTATAAAAATAATAACTTTGTGCGAAACTTATTTATGATCAGGACTATGATTCGTGATAATGATAATGAATGGCATCGATGAAGGTTTTACATATATAGGATTAATAAGTTTGTTTGTTTGGTATTGTTGGATTTTCTTTTTTATAGTTTTTAGAACTTATGGGAATAAATCACGTTTCATGTTTTTTCAAAAAATAAAATAAAATATGTTTTGAAAAATTATGTCCAAACAGATTTTCATCTTCAAACTAAACTTCATCCAATTAGATTTTTTAAAACATATTTGAGAATCTATGGCCAAACGCTAATTAAATGACCTCTTTTGCTTTGTGTGTTCGCGTGGAGAATGAGAGCACATGTTCTCTTTCCATGGAGAAGAAGGACGAAGGGAATTTTTCAATCCTCAATCCCGAGCAATAACTTCTGTTTTTAGGAAAGAGAAAATAAAAGTTATGAGAAAAACTGTTCCTAACTTCTTTTTTTAACGTTACCTGATGGCAGTGAAGTCACATGGTTATAATATTACATTTTAGAGATATATAATATATACTGAACGTCTTTTGTCGTAAATTTTTTTACTTTTTTTTAAATTTGAATACCTTTGGAGAAATTTCTAGCTTTGTCGCTGCATGTGGATGGTAACTTTTCTCTAGCCAATAACATCTCCCACTTTTTACTTATTTAACCTGGTCGGGTCAATTCACATGAGGCGACACATGATCCAATATCCAACAAATGTTAAAGAGGGAATACATAAGCTATATAGATGACTTGTTCATTGTAAACATAATATCTAGTTCGAGTCAAATAATCTAATTGTACATGAAAAAGGAAAGAAAAATTAGCTCCTCTTAAAACTTATAAAGTTCAACAAATTTTTTAGTTATTTCGACTGGATAGTCCTAGCAAAAAAATAATTAAATCATAATTCATTGACCAATTGTATCTTTAATTTAGTCATTCATCAAATGCAACCACAAATGCTTTTAAACTTCTAGCTGTACAGGAAAAGAAGGATTATAACGTGGTGTTCTTAGGTAATAATAATAGGCGTCGTTGTCCACATCAATAGTTTAATTCTTCGTGTTTTGGACAAAGAAAATGACGGAAAATTGCTAGTAATGATCACTTAAATAAGAGACTTCAGAGTTTGACAAGATTAAACTTTATTGCTAGATCGGATGTAATTTCGTATACTATTTTTTAGATTTGTCATTCTTTTTTGATGTCACATTCATGAATGATAGCTGAATTACAGCTGAAAAGAGATTGGCGTACGTCATTACCTTCTATAAATAGGAAAGGCAGATAATTTAATTTAGATTTATAGCTGGTAATATTTTCATTTTAATCCGTTAAAAAGATTGTCTATTTTTTAAATTTGAAAACATTTAATTTAAATTTCTCACATTATAGCATATTTAAAACCACAGATTAAAAATCTTTACTTCTTTTTAAATTTCCGATAGTACCTTGTAATTAATTCAGATTCTTTCTCTCAATAATTTTTCTAGTGCATTTATTCTCGAATTGATTGATGTTGTATAACAACATGAAAGGACCAAAATCTCTCCCTCCCTCTCTAGCTACTACAATAAGATAATGGTTCTCAGCAGAAGATTGTAATACGTTTGTACCATTATTAATAGGGGCAAACTGTTGGTCTCCTATTTAAAGTCAAATTATACAACAATATCTCTCTCATATGATTGAGACTTTAGCTTTTAGTTTCTACTTGACTCTTTTGAGGTCTAATTTCAACGATCCCTCTTCTAGCTGGGAAGAGGAAAGGACAGAAGTGTATTCAGGATTTTAAGTAGGCGTTTGGATATAAAAATTATAATTTTTGAAAAAAAAATAGTATTTAGAGTTAAGTTGAAAAATGGTATTTGGATTTTGAAATAATTTTTGGATATGCATTTCACTTGAAAAAATATTGTAGCTTTGTGAGTGGGGAAAGAAAATTTTGAGAATTTTGAACTCATTTTCAAAAAAAATCCAAAAACTCACAAAATTTCATGGACAAACAAGTCCTAAGTTTATATGTTCTTTCAACTATCTCAAGTTAATATGCGATAATAATCAGACTACAAAATTGGATTATGAGTTATATATTTGACATACTTAATGGAATAATTTTAATTTTCATAAACCACCATAGTTTAGAGCCTAAGTGCAACGAATATAATATGTATCAACTGTAAGCTAAGCGAAATAGGTGTATACAAAATGATTATACAAGGGTATATACAAAGGATACAACCTGTATTGACTGTATTTGTTCTCGCAACAAATACAACTAAAGTGAGATACATAAATATAGAAGATAAAATATTCTTGTTGAGATTCGACTCAAGACCTTCGCTAGCTAAGCAGACACTCTAACTAACAATTAATCTCTATTTCATGGATTTGCTATAAAATTCAAATAATGCTACGAATGATAAATTTACTGAAAGTATAGCTACGAATAGTAAATACAGTGTAAATGTTTGATGTGTCGCGTACTTTTTCCTTCTTAATATAATTACAAGATTTAGATAAAAATTATTGAGTTTACGATGAAATCATAACTATTACATTGAATTCGCCCTTAGATTTTCAGAAGAAACAAAAAAAAGATACTTTTAGATTAGATAAATTTAGAATCTACTCACAATCTTCTTTTTTCAAAAATACTTCTTGTAAGAATCTCAAAAGTCCAGCCTCCAAGATCAGCTCAATTGACAGAGGTGGATGGACTTGTGTCTTAGATCACAAGTTCAAATCCTACACCAAACAAACAAACTGTAGCATTTAAATGGAGAATGACAGAAGGCGGTCTCATTATTCCCCAATTTCAAAGGCAGTAGTTGGTCCAAAGAATTGGCTCTGGACAAATTTCTTAGTTGTCACATCCATTTTTTTAACCTCACTGGCTCTCTTTATACTAAATAAAGTGGTTTTAAACTTAAAAAGGGTTTTCAATCATGAAAGGGATAAAAGTTGTGTTTTAAAAGATTTTTCGGAGGGGTTATTTAATATTTAATTTTGATGTGCTAAGTCACCGTCTAAAAATAATTTAAAGGGTTTTCAATCATGTGCTCGCTCAATTCAGCACTAACACAAAAGAGAATTCAATATTAATGCATTTTTTCTTATCTCAATTTATTATTTAACTAATTTACATATTTTTGTTCATGAGTCCAAATAATATATTTTTTTCGTTCCTGTATAATTCGAGTATATTCCGTCCACCCCAACTTCCCCATTCTTTTAGGACAAAATCAATTATTCCCACCATTAACCTTCTCAGCTTCTAAGTTTTCTCCTTCTCCTTCTCTTCTTTAAAAACCATGATCTCTTTTTCTCCCTTCGTATCTGGGAATCAATATTTTCATTACCCTAAAAACACAAGTGTAAAATCTCGTCAATTTCTTTGCCCTCGTAATTATCATCACATCCATCCCTATACTCTTCCTAAATTTCCTTATATTCCATTGACCATATATAAAACCTTCACATTAATGAGAGGGAATGGATCATTTCTAGCAACAAAATGAATGCAAAATATGTGCGAATGTAATGTCTACATCAATCGGAAAAATGGAACATCCATTTTTTAATTGATTATTACGTTCGTGTATATATCTTTCTAGATTATAGAGAGATAAAAAAGTTATGGGACGAAGTAAGTTGCCATTGTTGAAGATAGAGAACTTGACAAACAGACAAGTCACATTTAGCAAGAGAAGAAATGGAATTCTCAAAAAGATTTATGAATTATCAGTTTTATGTGATGTAGATGTTGCTATCATCATGTTTTCTCCTTCTGGTCGTCTCACACATTATTCACGTAAAAGAAGGTAATGAAACTCTTCCCATGCATAAATATATAATTGTTGTAATTTTATAAGAAGAAATGAAATTCATAAGAAAATGTTCTAGATTTTTTCCAGTCGCATAATAGGCCAGTCGAGAAGAAATTGAATTGTCTGAAATCTCTGTGTTGTGTTGTTGATTGAGATAAATTAAATTGTTACAAAAATTGAATTAAAGAAAAGATTGATTTGTTTCAAGAAGTAAAATTCTAGAGATTTTAGAATTATATAGACATAACAGAATGCAAATCATTGTATTTTGGAGGCCACCTGTGCAATATATTTTCAGACAAATACAATAGCTGATATTTTGTCTATATATGATTGTAGTAATGATACTAGTAGTATTTTATTGAGTCCTTAGTTTCTACATAATTATTTTATTAAGCACAAAAAAATTTTCTATTTATATAAATTTAGAAAAATTCAGAAAAAATATATATATAAAGTCAAATTTGATTACTAATAAGCTGATTTTTATGAGCAGAATTGAAGATATTCTTGCGGAACTCGTCAATCTCCCGGATAGTGAAAGAGGATTGTAAGTTTTTCATTTATTAGTTTATGAAACTTTGCCCCTTCTTTGTTTCTTTTAGTTAAGTTCTTTTCTTTTTCATCTTTTATGTATTTTTATAAACCAAAATATCTAACTCAAAATTTCTTTGTCAATTGCAGCTCTATCAATAATAAAGAGGTGAGCTTTACTTACTTTTTATGATCGTGATTATCCTTTCTGTCCCATTTTAACTGTTATTTTAACTCTTTTTAAGTTCATTAAAAAAATAATAATTACAAAGTAGTAATTGACTAAATTACCCCTAAATGCTTTTTGAGAATATTAAAAAGAACAACTATTCCTTTAATATTAAGGGTATAGTTGAAAACAACTCACAAATTTAGTCTTGAAATCTTAAATTGACAGTTAATTTCGAACATTTTTGTTGAGCTAAAGAGACAGTTAAAGGACGGAGAGACCGAGAGAGTAATGTTCTATGCTTTCTAAGAGCCTGTTTGGTCAAGCAGCCAAAATCTGCTTATTTTGAAAAATACTTTTTTTTAAAAGTACTTTTGAAAAAAAATAATTGATGTTTGGTCAATTCATTTAAGAAGTACTTTTTACAATATTTGATGAACAAATTGTGTTTGACCAATTTTATAAAAAGTACTTTTGAGTATCAAATTACCAAAAAGGATAGTACCAAACTTTTATAATTATTTTTAAAAGAAAAATAAATATTTTCTTTATATATATATATATATATATAAAAAGTTCAACATAAGGTCGTTGTAGTACTTCCAACAGTTATAAAGAAATACGTTATAATTTCAAAAGAATTTACTCTCTTACAATCGGTATCAATTAAAATTGTTCACCATTTTTTGTATTAGGACTACTATTTTCTGAATTTATTTTTGCCTACAGCTGTGATAAGATGTGTTAGAAGGAAAAGAGGTAGAAATCTCTTGGAGATAAAAGGTTTTGAAACGAAAGTTATTAGGATCGGAAGTACAGAAGTAAAATAAATTTGGAGATCAATTTAAATAATATTACTTGTACATAAGAAAATAGTTTGTTTTATTTATTCATTTTTTAGCAAGTAAATTTCTCATCTTTACCATTCAAACTGAAGATGACTCGATATTTTTATTACCTCACACTGCTAACGCATTAAAGTTGGTCAAAAGTAATTTTTTATTTTGGCCAAACACATTAAATTTTTCAAAAAGTACTTTTTTGACAAAAAAAAAATACTTTTGGCCTCCGAGAAGCTTGGCCAAACAAGCTCTAAATAGGATTTTTCTATACACAATGACATATGAAGAATTATGTAAATATATCTTAACCTATTATAAAATATCGTTTTATAGTGTAATATACAAAAGTTAAACACTTATAAGTCAGGAATATAGGGGCTAGGGAAGAAAAACTAAAAGAAAAAATAAAAGGCAATTCATCTTAATTACTGCATTCTACATGCAGTCTGTACTCTGGAATCTAAGGAAGATTGAAATTCAAGATAAATTCTGCGATATTGAAAGGTATGTTTTCTTACATCTATGATTTTTTTTTTTTTGGAACAACTCTTTTCGTATATTATTTATCATAATTCTTTTTACTGAATTTATTAGGATAAGTCCTGCATACCTCAACACAAATGACACGGCAAAGGTGCTTAACTAATTAATTTTCTCTGTTTTATTGTTACCATTTTACATTTCAGTTTTGTATTATCAACCTTAAGATTTATTGTTTGCTCTTTGTTGTTTTCTTCAGAAAATTCAAGAAGAAATCAATGGCTTGCATTGTAAACTCGATGAGGCTGAGGGATTATTAAGGTAATTAAAGAAATGGAAGAAACACTCCTTTGAGCTAATCATATTCTTTACTCATATAATACGATTTTTTTTTCTTTTTTTTTTTTCTTAATTACTTTTTAATTCTTTGAAGTGTTATCTGATATATTCTCCTTTCACATTTTGACTTTATTTAAAGAATATTTGAACCAGATACACAAAAAATTACATCACTCCATGAGCTTGATTTGTGTGAAAAACGTCTTCAGGTTGCCTTAAACCAAGTTAGACAAAGAATGGTATGACTGCATACCTGTTATTTTTTGCCCAAATAACCAAGATTACAATTTACTAAGTAATTTTTTATGTTCAAATTTTAATAATTTTATTTCTGTTAGGAACAACTCTCGAGCAATCATACATCAAGCTATGAAGATAATATGGAGGTAAAAATAATCTAAAAATGTTTATGTTCTTTTAAGTTTATGATAAGAAACAAAAAATATAAGATATTTGAATATGCTTTTATTTTGTTATGTATGCTCAAGGTCTAGATGCTCATATATATGGTTAACACTAAATTCTGGAAGGTCAATACTAGTCATTGAAATACCTTACCATTAAATATAAAGTTATCTCCTTTTATATAACTCACGCGCGCTCACGTGCACTCAGAAACACAAACATGCGCGCGCATACGCACACACACAAATGAGAAGAATGTGTGTGTGCGCCCACGTATGCAGAGGCGGATCCAAAATTTAAAAATAACGGGTGCACATTTATATTCAATCAAAATTTGCTTTGTATTAAGGTGTCACTACTAATATATTATTTTTTTTAAAGACATATATATATATATATATATATATATATATATATATATATATATATATATATATATAAAATTTTGCCGAATATGCCGATGACCGCTCGTTGTATAACATAGATCTGTCTCTACACATGTGTCAATAAAACAATCAAAGAGAAAAAAGACTGATATGATAGGTATCTCCAATACATACGTTTAAGCCATACAAATCTTCTTTTCTTATCAGCAATGTCACTTGATATTTTCAAAATGACTGCAATCTTGTATGTTACATCATTATGTATACCAGTTCTACCAACTAAATATTTTTTTGGTTTGTCATAGCAAATAAATGCACTTCTTCAATACATAGACGACACAGAAGCTGAGGATACAATGCCCTCATTGGAGAAACCTCCCTATGACTTATGGCTAGAGCTTGAAGATTATAGTTGCACAAACTATATTAATGAGAACAACAATAGTCATCTCTATGCTACCTCAGAAACATTTTCTCTTACTCAAAGGTTTGGACCTTTTCTCCTATCAGTTTAAGTATTAAATTAGGCATTGATTATGTTCAATAATTAAGTTAATGACTTGTTTGCAGTTCTATGAACCTTCCATCTCCAATTATATATGATGCAATGTCCCAAACAAGTATAAGTGGTGCGACTAATTATCCTAAAGAAGGGACTTTTTGTTCTCTAACTGATGAGAATTTTAAGCAATCACAACATTCAACCAGAACCTTCCCAACTCCCACTTTACAAACTTCATTCAAATTTGCCGAGGTGAGATTTTAATTTGGTTTTTTACATCAATAGTCCAGTGTAATTTGATTTAACCAAAAAAAGAAACCTTCTTTCTTTTTATGTCATGCAGTTATATTAGTATAAGTATTGTCCATGAATTGAAGGGGAGCGTTGGAACAACCGTAAAATTCTTTTCGTGTGATTTATAGGTTAGGGGTTCGAGCCGTGGAATCAGTCACTAGATAGGCTGTCTATATCACATCCCTTAGAGTGCGGCCCTTCTCCGAACCCTGCGTGACTGCGAGATACTTTGTGCACCGACTACCCTATGGTCCATGATTTAACATAGATCTCTATGAATAAAAACATTTCATTTGGCAACAGTAAAAACTACAGACATCATACAGTTATTATTGGATCTTAGAGTACATCACCATACTCTATAAAGTACTCCCTCTATTCCAACTTGTTAGGCTCTAGTTTCCTTATTAATCAGTTTCATGAAGACTAGTAAATTTTTATATTTAATAACAATTAATTTTAAATTTCTTATTTTATCTTTATTGGAAAAGCTTTTTATTGTCACACAAACATTATGATATGTATAAAACCACAACTTTCAAAAACCTTCATTTGTTTCTTAAACTTTATGTTGAGTCAAATTATACCAAACAAATTGGAACGAAGGAAGTACTTAGCAGACCAGCATTATACAAATACAAGTAATGTGACTACTTGTTTGTTATGCCAGCCTGAAATGGAAACTCCCACATCTGCACTACGGCCGGTAGCGCCATATCTGCAGGCTGAAACAGCAGCAGCATCTAGCCAGCAACCACTTTCAAGTAATTATTATAAAGAGATCAATGAACTCGACTGCAGATTTCAACCTAAAGTTACAACGTCTAACTATCAAATGTGCCAAACAAATACTGCAGAAGGAAGTTTTAGTTTCCTAACTGATGAAAACTTTAAGCAATCACAATGTTCAACCAGGGTCTTCTCACCTATCACTCCATTACAAAATTCATTCTCATTTGCTCAGGTAATTTCATACTTCCTTTCATTTTATTCTCTTTATATTAGGGCCTATAGAACCTACCTTTTCTTGATCTTATATCTTGGCCCTAAAAAAATGTTAGTCTTGCTCTTAGTTCCTTTTTAAAAAATTTAATCATGTGGCTACCTTATTTAATTTATGTTAAGAAAAGGGGAGCCTTGGAGCAACGGTAAAGTTGTCTCCCTATAACTTATATATAGGTCATGGGTTCGAGTCAGGAGCGGATGTAAAGTATGGCCGCGGGTTCATCTAAACCCAGTGCTTTAGTCGTGAAGTATAAATTTATATCTAAAAATTTATTAAAATTACAACAAATGGTAGGTCTGGACCCATAACTTTAAAAATACAATATGTTCAATGCTAAAAAACTTAAAAGTTGATCTCACATAATCTAAATTATAGATCCGCCTCTGCGGGTTCGAGCTGTGAAAGCAGCCACTAATGCTTGCATTAGGACTAGCTGTCTACATCACACCCCTTACGATATGCCTCTTCCCCGAATACTGCATGGACGCGAGATGTCTTGTGCACTGGCCGGTCCTTTTTTCATGTTTGTTAAAGCGTGTATAAAATCTTACAATAGAGTATGAATCGAGTATGTATCAAACCTGTAACAATATCTTCTTGTTTATTATGCCCGCAGACTGAAATGGAAACTCCGACCTCAGCATTGCGGCCGGTGGCACCATATCTACAGGCTGAAGCAGCAGCATCACCTTACCAGCAACTACCTTCTAGTAATGTTGAAGAAGAGAACTACGAAATCTCTTGGCTTCAACCTAAAATGAAAAAGTTGAAGTATCATCATTTAGCTTGAATCACATATTTGGGATAAAAGCATGGACGAGTACACCTATCCGTGCTTCTGCCAAAGAATGCAGATACACTCACTACTTCCGGCTCAAATTACAGTCAGATCTCTCTATTACAACATCTCTACATAAGAATCATTAACTATAAATATCAAGTTTTACTCGGAATTGAATTTTATGTTATGTTGTAATAACAACACTTCACTATAACAATCAAAAAATATCGGAGCAAATTAAGCTGTTATAGAGAGGTTGGATTGTATATAACATGTAAATATAAATACATATACAACATGTATATGTTGGAAATGTTTAAAATGTGTATGATTATACTAAATTCATATTCTATTGTCACAAATGATTAGTAAATATAATGATACTCCATGCCCTCTAACTCAAAACCTTAGGTCCAACTATGGATGTAAGACAGTTTAGATCACGAATATTTAGTAGCACGGAGTTCATATCAAGAAGCCGCTACAATTCTTCATTTTATATCTCAAGAGCTATACTAGGTCTGCAAACAATAGATACCAGAATGAATTCGTGATGCAACTATCAGAAAGTTCAACAAAAACATAAACTAGCTGACAGGATATAAATGCGATGTTCAACAGTCTACCGTCCTCAAGAGCAAAATATTTAGCGCCACATTAGAAAGTACATGTAACAGAGTTATCAAAGAACACGATCACAAAAATGCAGCGTGCAGCAGAAGAGAAAATGAGAAAACCATCACCTTGAATGTGGTATTACAGAAGCTCTTGATACTAATAAGTGGCTGTTATCTTTCGGCGCCCTAGGTGCGGCATAGTGATCAATCAAGTGAGAGGAGAACCACGAGGTCTCAGGTTCAAATCTCTACGGAGGCAAAAAAAAACAGAATTAGGTGATTTCTTCCCATATGCCTAAGTCTTGACAGGCTAAGTTAGAGGTAACAAGTATTCGGTGAAATAGTTGAGGCGCGCACAAGCTAGTCAGGAAAACCACATCAACCAAAAGAATAAAGTGGTTGATAAATTTCGCAGAGTTATTTCTTCCCTTAAGTGTCAATAACAGACAGCTGAAAAGATGCTACAGGAGGGAGTTCCCCTAAGTTCAAGTTGAATATTATATGCAGTTTTGGGTTTTCTCTTTTCTTTGAGATAAGAACTAGATGGAATATCATACGCGCACTCCAGATTTTCATAACATTAGATCGGTGTTAATTAGTAATTACAAGCTCAGATGAGCTACAGAAATACTTTTGAAGCATATGTTGTTGTAATTACCAATGGAAACCAAATCAACCTGAATCTTGCTGTTGTTCAACTGCCTTATTGCAGGCAAGTTAAACCCCTCATCCACATTTTTGGAAATTACAACCTTTTTCCTCTACAAGTTCATATGCTAAATCTAAACCCTAAACCCAAAATCCCGAGCAGACATTGGTCATATAGGACAGCTATATTGAATATTATTTGTGGTAAATTATTCATTTATTCATTAGATGTCAAATATATAGAACTATTACAAGAGATAAATATGAAAATATAACATATATGGAAGAACTCTAAATAAGTAGACAGCTATTCTATGGAAATATAACATATATGGAAGAACTCTAAATAAGGTAGATATCTATTCTATACGCCTCTTCAAGCTGGACGGCGGGAGGTAAGTCCAAGCTTGGAACGCAGAAGCAAAAAGGGAGCACGGGAGAGCGGTTTTGTAAAAGCATCAGCCAACTGATCAGCTGCAGAAACATGAGTCACACGTAAAATACCACGCTGAACCTGTTCACGAATGAAGTGAAAATCTAGTGCAATATGCTTCATCCGAGAGTGAAAAACAGGATTAGAGCACAAGTACGTAGCACCCACGTTATCACAGTATATAACAGGACAGGACGGTAGAAACACCCGAAGCTCAGTCAACAAAGAACACAACCAGCGGAGTTCTGCAGCAGTGGAGGCAATAGATCTGTACTCAGCCTCAGTGGAAGAGCGGGCAACAGTGCGCTGCTTCCGAGAGGCCCAAGAGATGGGAGAGCCACCAAAATAAACTACATATGCACTCGTGGAGGTATAATCATCCTTGTTGCCAGCCCAGTCAGAATCAGAGAATGCATACAAGGACGGCTGAGACACCCGACGAAGATAACGAAGCAGGCGTTTCGCCGCGGCCCAGTGAGCAATAGTCGGTTTATGCATGAACTGAGATAATTTGTTCACCTCATAAGCGATGTCAAGACGAGTGATGGCCAAATACTGTAGACTGCCTACAACAGTCCTATACTCAGTCGGGTTGTCCAGAGCTGTGCCATCTAGTAGAGATAAAGGCTGATCAGTGGCAAGCGGAGTAAGTACCGGCTTGGAATCAGCCATATGAGTCCGATGTAAAAGATCAAGGATGTACTTCCACTGAGATAATAGAAGACCATCACGATGCGGTAGAACCTCAACTCCAAGGAAATATGACAAAGTATCCAGGTCCTTGATAGAGAAACGACGTGCCAACTCAGCCAAAAATCGATCAACTGTACCCGAATCAGACCCAGTAACCACTATATCATCAACATAAACCAGCACAAACATAGAAACACTAGCCCGGTCAAAGATAAACAACGAGGTATCAGCCCTGGAATTGCGAAACCCCTGTGCCAACAAAAACTGTCTCAACTCTGAATACCAAGCTCGGGGTGCTTGCTTAAAGCCATAGATAGCCTTGTGCAGCTTACACACATAGTTAGGACGATCAGTGTTAACAAATCCCTGTGGCTGAGCCATGTACATATCCTCATAAAGACGACTCTGTAGAAATGCATTATTAACATCCAGCTGCCGGAGGGGCCAACCCTGAGAGACTGCCAAGGTAAGAACCAAGCGAATGGTGGCCGGCTTGACAACCGGACTAAAAGTCTCCTGATAGTCAATGTTAGGGCGCTGATGAAAGCCCTTGGCAACTAACCGAGCCTTATACCGATCAACACTGCCATCAGAAAGGTACTTAGTGCGGTAAACCCACTTACAACCGACTAAGTTCTGAATACCATCAGGGGGGACCAACTCTCATGTACCATTGCGCACAAGCGCCTCAAACTCCTCAGACATGGCAGCCCGCCATTTGGGATCCTTCAAGGCTTGAGTGGCTGTGGAAGGCTCAAGGGAAGGATGAAGCTGAGCTGTAAGGGAGAGTTTTTGGATAGGCTTGCGAATATTGTTTTTGGCACGTGTGGTCATTGGATGGGTGGGAAGAGAAGATGATGGTGGTGGAGGTAGAGACTGCGGCGGGGTGGATGCTGGAGAGGAGGAGGCAGTGGATGGAGGGGACTGAACCGGAGAGGGAACAGTAGGAGAGATAACATGAGGAAGAACATAGTACGAGGGGCACCATGTGTCAGCAGTAGAGGGTGTAGGCCGTGGTGCAGTGGACATGAGAGAAGAGTAAGGGAAGACCGACTCATCAAATTGGACATGACGAGAGACATAAAGTCGGGAGGTAGTGGGGTCAAGGCAAAGATACGCACTCTGGGTTTTGGAATAGCCCAGAAAGACACAAGGGATAGAGCGGGGGTCCAGCTTGTGAGCAGAGTATGGACGAAGCCAGGGATAGCATAAACACCCGAAAATACGGAGCTTAGAGTAGTTAGGAGGTTGGTTGAAAAGGAAGGTGAACGGGGAAGACATCTGTAGAGTGGGAGTAGGAAGACGGTTGATGAGATACGCAGCTGTCTCAATGGCATAAGGCCAAAAAGACAAAAGGTAGGGAAGCATGAAATAGGAGAGCAAGGCCGGTTTCGACAATGTGACGATGATGGCGTTCACTGAAACCATTATGTTCAGCTGTGTGGGGAGGGTAGTAAGATGAGTAATGCCAGAGGTGACAAGATGAGAAGACAAGGAAAGATACTCGTCCCCATTATCTGAGTAAAGGCATTTAATTTTAAGTTGAAAGTAATTTTCAACAAGGGCCTGAAAGGTAGGAAAGATAGATCGCACATCAGATTTATGACGCATCGGATACAACCATATGTAGTGAGTAAAATGGTCAACAAACAGCACATAATAACGAAAGTTCTCACTAGATGAAACAGGAGATGTCCATACATCAGAGAAAATATACTCTAATGGTCTAGTGGAAATAATAGAAGAATCATAAAAAGGTAACTTATGACTCTTGCTGCAACTACAAGCAGTGCAGCTATTATTAAGTGCTAAGATAGAACAAGACAACTGATAATGCGATAAAATGTGACGAGAGATAGCAGATGCCGGATGACCAAGGCGAGAGTGCCAGACAGTATGAGGAGGATTGGCATCTGAGAAGTAAACACAGGCAGAGGGGCTAGATGAGGGCCACACATAGGATCCATCTCTAGTGCGTCCCGCCAGAAGGTGAGTTCCCGAATTGAGATCCTTAACAACAAAACCATAGGAAGTAAATTCAACTGCCACATCATTAGACTTACATAACTGGAAGACTGAAAGTAAGTTTTTTTTTTCATAGTTGGAACATGTAACACATTATGTAAAGTAAGAGAACAATGAGAAGTAGGAAGAGTAGTCGAACCAGTATGAGTGATAGGGAGGGCGCTACCATCTCCAATGTATACAAAGTCAGTGTGCGGAAATGGTTGGGGGAGAGAAAGATTGGCTAGGTCAGTGGAGATGTGGTGAGTTGCGCCACTATCGAGAAGCCAAGAAGGACCTGGTGCGGTAACAAAACTGCTAGCAGTCGGACCCTGTGCATGAAAGGCCTGAAAATCGGCCTCAGGCGGAGGCAAGAAAGGGGACCCATGGACACCGGAATATGGAGTGTAACCAGCATAGTTGACCGCCGGCTGAGTGACCGGTTGCCAAGGAGGTGGCTGTCGCTGCCGAGGGGCAGGCTGACGTGGAGGAGCGGACAACGGCACTGGAGCAACCTGTGGCAGTGGCGAACGTGAGGCAGCAGCAGGAGGGCGGTGGAGATGTTGAAGTATCCACCCATGTGTTGGACAATCCCTCAAGGGATGACCTTGAATGCCACAAGCTTGACAACGACCACGATATGGACGTCGCTTATTGCGACTGCTCGACGACAAAGGAGTAGGAGGCGTCGACTGGGCTGCGACAGCAGCTACCATGGATGTAGCAGGGTGGGACGGAAACATTGATGATCCCAATGGCTTAAGTTTCAACTCTTCATGTAATAATTTTTCTTGCAAAGCATCAACAGTAATCGGTGTATCACGAGCATTGACGGAATCAACAACATGTTTATATATAGGATCCAAACCATCTAATATCTTGTCAAGCAATTCTTCCAAATCAAGAGGTTTGCCCAACAATGCCAATTCATCCTTGATAGTACGAATAGCATGGAAGTACTGTGTGATTAATGATGTTCCTTGAACAGTATGGTTGAGACGAGCACGAACCTCTTTAATGTGACTTCGCGAAGGAGCGGCATACGTGGCCTCCAAGATGTCGTATGCCGCCTTTGAAGTGGTTGCCGGATTCACCAAAGAAGCAACTTCTTCAGCAAGACTTCCAAGAATGGAAGATAATAACAACTTGTCTTGGCAGTACCACGATAGATAAGCCAGATTGGGAGCGGAGGACCCCGTTCCGGCTACAGTGGACGCAGCAGATATAATAGTAGGAGCTGGCGCGATTTTTTGTCCCATCAATCCAACCAAATAGGCCAAAACCGTAAAGAAGAGTGTCTACTTGTTTCTTCCAACCCATGTAGTTTGGCACCAGGGATCATGACAGAGATGAGTGGTGTTTTAGGGTCATGAGGGTTAGGGAGAAATTGGGGAGTAATAGAAGCCGTTTCAGTCATCGTTTAAAAGGAAAGAAGCAGCGGCAGTGGGGTTGGCGCAGCGTCGCAACAGTGGTTGGCAGTGGCGACGTGTAGCGGCAGTGGGGTGGCGCTGCTTGGGTGGAACGGCTAAGGCTAGGGTTTGGTGATGGAGTCCCTAGGAATTAGGCTCATAATGCTACCATATTGAATATTATTTGCGGTAAGTTATTCATTTATTCATTAGATGTCAAATATATAGAACTATTACAAGAGATAAATATGGAAATATAACATATATGGAAAAAAACTAAATAAGGTAGACAACTATTCTATGAAAATATAACATATATGGAAGAACTCTAAATAAGGTAGGCATCTATTCTATAAGCTAAGGGTTCACCAACTTGCAATTGGGCAGCAGTAGATATAAAGCGCCAGTGGACTTCAATGTGTTCGATACAGTGAAAAGATGAATGCAGATTTTGTGAATTGGGATTAAGGAATTAGTGTCTGTTTTGGATTCATGAGTTCACTATGCTTGAATACAGTAATAACAAAGTGGAACACTTTGTAATTCCAATTTCCACCTACAATTCCTCGGACAAAAATGCTAAGGTAAGGCTGTTTAAAGCAATCAAAGAAGCAACAAAATTTTTGGTGAAATCTTAGAAATCACCTTACCATTTTTCAACTTTTCAGTTCAAAGTCCAAAGAATATGTTGTACTTTTAGGCTGCAGACTTTACTAGGAGTATTTCTATAAGGATTAATATTAGACAATATAACTTATATTACTTCTACAACTATTAGACAGTTAATCAACTAAATGATATCAATATAATGCATCACATACGGACCATAAAATCAACAGAAAATTAGGCACATACTCAATTGAATAACTAAAATTCTCAAGATTTGAGAAATACTCCTTTGTTTTAAATTAGATGAGCTACTTTCTTTTTTAATTTGTTCCTAAATGTTATTTTTCTAAATTTGAAAATGGTTCAACTTTAAACTCTTTATTTTACCCATTTTACTCTTAATGAGAAGCTTATATACTCACACAAATGTCATGACCCACAAAGCTTTTACCCTCTTAAACTTTCAAGATCATAAGTTTCAAAAATCTTCTTCTTTTTTCTTAAATTCCGTATCGAATCAAACTAGTTCATCTAAATTAAAACGGATGAAGTATAAAGAATAACCAGCTTACCCTTTTTCCTTTCCTCGAAACGATAGTAGCTACCTTTAGGTACTTTGCCGCGCACAGAGTTGCATGTGGATGGGAAGAACCGAAGAGGCTGAAGAGTCAATGTTGTGATATTTCTTGTTTACATACTATTATAAACCTTATGAAGATTCTTATCATTTTACGTATTGATTTTAGATTAATAATTTATGCAGAATTAATAAATTTTTAATAATAAATATAAAGTTTAAATAAAAATGATGCTTTAGCTCCACCTGAGATGATGCACATTTTTCTAATACATATATTGTATTGGATATTCTACCGTTATATGAAACAATAGATACTATTAAATCACAAGTCATGCTCAAAGTATTAGTATTACATGTATAATTTTTATATTATACTCCAACATAAATTAGGTATAGTTCAAAATTAGAAACTAAATTACATTTTTCATATCTCAAACAAAGAGTATTAGTTTGATAGGATGTTGGGAAGAATTAGGTGTTAGACAGTGAAACTTCTATCTTACGCAGGTAGACTACAATTTATTAAGAGTATGCTAGTGGCCGTTTAATCATACTGGTCACAGATATTTCCTCTACCAAAGAAAATGATCCAAAATATTGAAGTTATATGTAAAAGATTCCTCTGGACAAGGATGACTGAACAAAAGAACAAAGCTGTAATGACTTAGAGCAAATTGTGACTTATTAGCAGCGAAAATCAACACAAATTTAGAAAAAACTTAAGGCTAGAATTCGAGAGAGAATGAGAAGAAAGAGAAATTTTTTTTAATTAAATTGTTGATGAAAAATACAAAATGAATTCAGCTCTGAAAATATCTGGAAGTAGGTTCTTTTATTAAAAGACCTGACCCATATACAAATAATTAATTAGTAATGTCATGCCCCGTAATCCTAACCTCGGGGTCGTAATGGCGCCTAACGTCCACTTGTTAGGCAAGCCGAAGTGAGGTAGTTAAATAGCCAAATTTTAACAGTTTAAACAAGGTGATGATAAATAACGAGAGATAGGAACTCAATATGATACAACACCAGCATAAGTCATGTAATAGTATCTACTCCCAAAGCCGGGAGTCACGAATGCACGAACTACTAGAAGTTCTACAAACAGAGTCTGAAAAAATTCAACTATTTCGAATTAAATGAACAGTAAAAGAGGGAAGAGGAATGGGACTCCAAGGTCTGCGGATGCCAGCAGATCTACCTCAAGTCTCCATATGCAATAATCCGAGCTCACGCACCTCACTCACCGCTGGGACTACTACCAAAATCTTCACAAGAAGTGCAGAAGTGTAGTATGAGTACAACCAACCCAATGTACTCCGTAAGTGTCGAGCCTAACCTCGACAAGGTAGTGACAAGGCTATGACAGGACACTCACGCAATTAAACCTGTACGAACACACACACACACACACACACATGAGATATATATATATATATATATATATATATATATAAACAACAACAAAATAGAGATTTAACAATGTGCAATTAGGAGGGGACATGCGAAAGGGGGAAAAGATACGATAACTACGACAGGTATGACACCACAAGATAGCCAAATAACTCATCAACCAATGAAGACAGATAAACATACGGTATAAAGATGATATGGCATCACCCTTTGTGCTTTTACTCTCACCCTTACCATGAAATGATGACATAAGTAAAATAAAATGGCACGGCATTGATTTGCCTGGTAATTTCGGCACATTTTGATACTATTTGTTTAGAGTTAACTTGTTCTACATGCTAATTATCACGATACTTATGTAATTTTAATGTGATTGTAGTGTATTGAGTGAAGAGATCCAGAAGCATGAAAAAGAAGTCCAAAAAGCCAGTTAAAGGCAAGAAAAGAGGTCAGAAGCATCGCATGGTAGATTATGCGATCGCAAAACAGCTATGCGAGTCGCATAATTCATAGGAAGATCGCAGATGCAGACAGAACTTTGAGCCAACTTTCAGGTGGAGAATGCGGTCGCAAATGCGAACCGCATTTTCAGAGTCTGGGTGAAAAATAGAGTAAAGACTGCGATCGCAGAGTCAATATGCGAACCGCATTTTCATCTGCGACGAGAAGGAAGCTGACTGGTATGATCTGCGATGGAACGTGAAGGTTTTGCGAACCGCATTCCTGCTCTGCGACAGGAATGCGACCGCAGACGTGTACTGAGGCCAAACGTAACTGCTGCTCGCCTCGGGTTTTGGGCTTCTATAAATAGCTTTTCTAGGGTTGTGTGAAGGGAGACTTGTCAGAATTCATAGTGCAAAGTACCGCCTTTGGTTATTTTTCAAAATTGAGAGAAGTTTTTGGGTGATCAAAACTGAGAATTCTATATTGTTGTAAGATGCATTCAGTTATTCTTCTTTGTTCTTCAGTTTTTAATATGTGTAACTAAACTCTAATACTGAGGTTGTGAACCCTAGATGGGTAGAAAGTTATTGAGAATTTGATATTGATTCCAATTTCGAAAGAAGCTTGATATTTATTTATTTCTTATTCTTAAATTGATCGTTAGTGGTTGCAAACATTAACGAATGCCAATTTACGCTATCGTATCTTGGAAAAGTGAGATAGAGTTTGGTAGAGATAAATAACGATAATTCAAGGCTTTAAACCTTGTTTAATAAAATCACTTAGGAATAAGTAGATTTTAATTTGAGCGAATCAAATATTGGTGCCGTTGCCGGGGAATAAGGTTTTGAAATTTCTGATTAGTGTATACTTTACTATAAGTCTAATTCCACTTGATTGCACGTTGTTTGTTTTGGTGGTTGTAGGTAGGAAGATATGGCAGAACATATAGATGATGTGGATGTGGAGCAGGAAGATAATCCATTTGCCGACATTGAAGAATATATTGAAGATACCAATGCTATAGTACCTCCAGCTATAGGTGCTGCTACGTTCAAAGTAGAACATGGGCTGATTTTGATGCTGAAAGCTGAAGGATACTTCAGAAATTCTACTGATGACGATCCGACGCAGCACCTCAGGAACTTTTTGGGTGTTTGTGCGACGCACAAGCAAAATAACGTCTCTGACGATGCATTAAGGCTCAGATGCTTTAAGTATTCGTTGGCTGGAGATGCGAGGAGATGGCTTCAAAACCTTCCTCCAAATTCCATCCGTTCTTGGCCTGAGCTGGTCGGGGCATTCTTGTCAAAGTGGTTCCCACAAAGCAAGAAATCTGAGCTCCGGGACAAAATATTTTTCTTCAAACAACTACCGGGTGAACAGCTGCACGAAGCGTGGGAGAGGTTCAAATTGTATTTGGTGAGGTCGCCAAACCACAGTTTTCCAGACTCCATTTTGCTGGAAAAGTTCTACATGGGTTTGGACCCTATGAACCAATCGATAGCGAAGAATGCTGCTGCTGGTTCGTTCATGGATAAGACCTTCGCTAGAGTCATGCAGATTTTGGACAAGATGGCTAAACATAATCAAGATTGGCATTCTGAGGATACTACAGGTGGCATTACAATTGGGTCTCCTTCGATGAATAACTTGATCAAAGAAAACCAAGAACGAGACCAAGTAATTGCTGAACTTGCCACTAATGTGAATGTCTTGACAAAGTTGTTCACAGAAAATCAGAAGAAAAAAATCAATGTAGTGGAGAATGTGCAACCAATGCAAGGTGAAGAATATGAAGAGGTGAATTTTGTCAATAATACTCATGAAGGTTATCAAAGGCAACCTTACCAGGTCCAAGCAACACAAAATCATTGGAGACCAAACCCGCAAGGGCAAGGTCCTCAACAATGGCGGAATGATCAAACTGGCCCTAGTCAGGGAAATTGGAGCAACAGTAATCATTTTTCAAATCGAAGTTCCAACCCTATGTTCCTCCGAAAGGGCACTATCAGAATCAGGGATCCTCAAGTGAATCTAAATTGGAGAGTATGCTCGAGAGGATATTACAGAACAAGGAGAAGTCAGATACGTCCATGAAAAACATGACTGAATTGGTTGGTTCCCACACAGCAGCGATCCAAAAGTTGGAATTGCAAATCAGGGACCTTTCTCGTGAGCAATATCCACAACAAAAAGGAACACTTCCCAGCGACACGATTGCAAACCCTAAAGGAAGTGGAAGTGGCCCAACTGCTCATATCATGGCTGTCACGACTAGGAGTGGTAAGACATTACAGGGTAAAGATGATGCTGAAGAGCTTCAGAAAGAGGTTGAAATTGAAATAAATAATGTTGCTTAGGTAGGTGAGAATCCAGATATTGTAGTGAACACAGATGAGACTCAGGAAGGGATGAAGGATAAGGCAGAAGAAACACCAACCGTTCTTCCGCCAATTCCTCGACCCCCTCATCCTTTTCCTCAGAGACTTGAAAGGAGAGTTGATGACAGCAAGTTTGAGAAGTTTTACGACATTCTCAAACAACTATCAGTCAATATACCTTTCTTAGAGGCTTTTCAAGAAATGCCTGGGTTTGCCAAATATCTGAAGGATCTGATTACGAAAAAGAGAACCACCAGGAATGAGGTGGTAAATGTGACTCACAGGGTCAGCTCTATCATAGCCACTAATCCGATCCAGAAGAAAGAGGACCCAGGAGCTTTCACTATTCCGTGTACTATTGGAGTACGCGATTTTGCTAAGGCATTGTGTGACAATGGAGCTAGTATTAATCTAATGCCTCTAGCCATCTACAAACAAGCTGGGTTAGGAATGCCGAGGCCGACAAGCATGAGGTTGCAAATGGCTGACCGATCTATCAAGAGACCAGTTGGTATGGTGGATGATGTAATTGTGAAAGTTGGAAAGTTTAATATTCCAGCTGATTTTGTGATCCTTGATTGTGCTGTAG
>MCJB01027332.1:23498-87588 GCA_002018475.1 Nicotiana obtusifolia
ATGTGCAGGTAGAGCAGTTGCTGCAAGTTTTGAAGGAACACAAACAGGCAATCGGATGGACAATTGCGGACATCCGGGGAATTCCGGCCGGAATCTATGAGCACAAGATTCAACTTGAAAACGGTACAAAACCAAGTGTGGAGCACCAGAGACGGCTAAATCCATCAATGCAAGAAGTGGTGAAGAAAGAGATAATAAAATGGCTGGATGCAGGAGTTGTTTACCCGATTGCCGATAGCTCGTGGGTGAGTCCAGTACAGTGTGTGCCAAAGAAAGGAGGTATGACCGTGGTCAAGAATGAAAAGAATGAGCTGATTCCAACAAGGACCGTAACTGGATGGCGAGTATGCATGGATTACAGGAAGCTAAATAGTGCCACGTAAAAGGATCACTTCCCTATGCCTTTTATTGATCAAATGCTTGATCGGCTAGCCGGAAAATCCTTTTACTGCTTCCTCGACGGATACTCCGGGTACAATCAGATAAATATTGCTTTGGAAGATCAGGAGAAGACAACGTTCACCTGCCCGTATGGAACATTTGCCTTCAGTCGAATGCCTTTCGGCTTATGCAATGCTCCAGCTACATTCCAGCGGTGCATGATGTCGATTTTTTCTGATATGGTGGAAGATTTCCTCGAAGTCTTTATGGATGATTTCTCGGTAGTCGGGGATACATTCGAGCAATGCTTGAAAAATCTCAAGAAAGTGTTGAAACGATGCGAAGAAACAAACCTTGTATTAAATTTGGAAAAATGCCACTTCATGGTGGATGAAGGTATTGTTTTGGGGCACAAAATCTCCAGGCATGGTATTGAGGTGGATAAGGCAAAAATTGAGATCATCTCCAAGCTCCCTCCTCCCACATCAGTGAAAGGTGTCCGTAGCTTTCTGGGGCATGCTGGATTCTACAGACGGTTCATAAAAGACTTCTCAAAGATTGCACACCCAATGTGTAAACTCTTAGAGAAAGATACCAAGTTCTTCTTTGATGAAAAATGCCTCACTGCTTTTGAAGAATTGAAAACGAAGCTCACCACAGCTCCTATCATTGTCACACCGAATTTGTCGTTATCTTTTGAGCTTATGTGTGATGCTAGCGGTGTAACTATTGGAGTGATGCTGGGACAGAGGCACAACAAAATTCTTCACCCAGTATACTATGCTAGCAAGACGCTTAATGGAGCGCAAATGAACTACACTGTAACGAAGTAGGAATTGTTAGCTATTGTGTATGCATTTGAGAAGTTCTGTGCATATTTATTGGGCTCCAAAGTGATTGTGTATACAGATCATGCTGCTCTCCATTATTTGATGGCGAAAAAGGATGCTAAGCCTCGACTGATCCGATGGGTTTTACTGCTACAAGAGTTTGACTTTGAAGTCATGGATCGTAAGGGAACACAAAAACAAGTGGCAGATCACTTGTCTAGATTGGAGGAAGCAGGGAGACAAAAAGAAGAGCTGGAGATAAATGATTCCTTTCCAGATGAACATATACTGATGATATCGAATTCAGTTGCACCATGGTATGCTGACATCGCTAACTACATCGTCAGCAATTTTATTCCGGAAGGGTTGGAATCGTACCAAAGGAAGAAGTTCTTGAGGGACTCTTGAAATTATTATTGGGAAGAACCATTCCTATTCCGTGTCTGTGCGGATAACATCATTCGAAGATGCGTACCCGAGGAAGAGATGCTACCGATCCTGAAAGCATGCCATGATTCACCAGTTGGGGGTCATCATGGGGGCAACAGAACAGCTGCAAAGGTTTTGGAGTGTGGATACTACTGGCCAACCATTTATCAGGATGCTAATCAGTTGGTGAAGTCGTGCGACCAATGCCAACGACAGGGGCCGATTTCGAGGAGGCATGAGATGCCTATGAAATTTATTATGGAAATCGAATTATTCGATGTTTGGGGTATTGACTTCATGGGCCCTTTCATAAGCTCATGTGGGACGAAATACATCCTAGTGGCTGTAGACTATGTATCCAAGTGGGTAGAAGCCGTTGCCTTGCCAAACAACGAAGCTCGGAGTGTGACCACGTTCTTAAAGAAGAATATTTGCACCAGGTTCAGCACCCCAAGGGCCATCATCAGTGACGGAGGATCACATTTCTGTAATAGAGTGTTCTAAGGTCTCCTTGATAAGTATGGGGTCAAGCATAAGGTTGCTACACCTTATCACCCGCAATCGAGTGGCCAAGTTGAATTATCGAATAGGGAAACCAAGAGCATCCTGTCCAAGACTGTGAACGCAAATAGAACTGATTGGTCAAGAAAGTTAGACGATGCTCTTTAGGCATACCGTACAGCTTACAAGAATCCTATTGGTACATCCCTATATCGGTTAGTCTTTGGGAAGGCGTGCCATTTGCCTGTTGAACTCGAGCATAAGGCTATGTGGGCCTTAAAGAGACTAAACATGGATTGGACAGAGGCCGGAGCTTTAAGGCTTGCACAATTGAATGAAATGGAGGAATTCAGATTTCATGCCTATGAGAGTTCAGCAGTTTATAAAGAACGAATGAAGTTCGTCCATGATTCCAAGATCTTGAAGAGAGAGTTTAAAGTGGGAGACCTGGTGCTGCTATTCAATTCGAGGCTTAAATTATTTCCAGGGAAGCTGAAGTCCAAATGGTCGGGACCATTCAAGGTTGTAAATGTCTCCCCGTTTGGATCTGTCGAATTGGCATCGGAGGATGGGCTTCGAACCTTCAAGGTTAATGGGCAGCGAATCAAACACTATATGGGTATAGGTGGAGAAAAACACGTGGTAGAGCAGTTGGCTCTACAAGATGATCAAGTCCCACATACGGAATGAGTGCAGAGGCATCCTAGCATCGTCGTGCCGCAACGTTAAATCAAGCGCTTCATGGGAGGACAACCATGTGTGGTATCACTCGTTTTTGTGTTTGTTTAAGTTGTGATTTTCTTCTTTTTCTTTATTTATTTATAACTCAAGTTTACATTTGTACTTAGTTCTGTTTGAAGGGTCTTTAGATGCAGGAATGTGATGAATGAGCACAAGAATTAGCGAGAAGTTGTTGAAACTGTAGAAGAATATTGACATGAAAAATGTAGCACATATGCGATCGCATTTTTGATATGCGAATCGCATTTGTGTCGCATTGTGAGGCAGAAAGTTGAGCAAGAATAGTAAGCAAAAATGTGACGCAGTTCAACACATTTTCGGTTTGCATTTGAAGTGTGCGAACCGCATTCTCACTGCAAAGTGAAGCAGAAAGTCGAGCAATAATTAATAGACACAATGCGATGAAGCTCGAAAATCTGCGGTTCGCATCTCAATTCTGCGAACCACATTTCAACCGCAGACATACACAGAGAATTTAGCTCAGAGGTCTGTTGAAAATGCAGTGAAGGCTCTTAATCTGCGGTTCGCATTTCAACTATGCGAACCGCATTTCAACCGCCAACAGACACAGAGATCTCAGCTCACAAGTTGGTTGAAAATGCGGTGGATTTCATCATTTGCGGTTCGCATTTAAATTATGCGAACCGCATTTACATCGCATACCTGACAGGTAAGTGTTCACATTCTCTGTCCTATTTTTGACCCTACGCTCTGAGTATATATAAAAAAAATATATAAAAAAACCACAAACAAACAAAAGAGAAGACGAAAACAGAGCAAAATTCCGACGACCCTCATCGGAAAAGTACAATTGTCAGGCAAAGAGTTCTTTTACCCCTACTCTAAGAGCATCCGTCTACTTCAAGGTATGTGCACTTCATCTTCACCTTAAATTCTTGGTTTGAAAACCTAGGTTTTGTTATTTAGTGAAGAGGTTCAAGGCTCTTCGAGTGGAAAACCAAACTTGTGGGTTTGTTTGATCAAGGGATGCCTATTCTTGGGTATGTGAAGGAATTTGCGGTCCACAAATTCAAAATGTGGACCGCAATTAGGCCGTATTTCTTAAACCCTAGAGGCCTGAGCAAGACGATAACTGCGGTGAGTCTGCGATCGCAGTTTGGTTCTGCGAACCGCAGAGCCACCGCAAACACACCCAGAACATCTAGCAAACACTGGTGAATTATGCAGTGGTTATGCAATCGCAGATCTCGTTCTGCAATGAGAATGCGATCGCTTTTCTATGCGATGAACTATTTTCTGCACATAGCCACTATGCAATGTGCTTTGCGGTTCGCATAGTGGTTCTGCGATCGCAAATCACAACGCACTTTTGCAACTCTTTGTCTATTTATCATGTATTCGCCTTTTCTCGATTTATGATAATGTCACTAACATATGCTATTCATGCAGACATGGCGGACATCCCACCGTCCTCTGCTAAAGTGTCTCAGCCTCCCGCCCCTACAATACAGGTGGAATCTACTGATGACGAGACCTCGGAAGGGTTTTCAGAATCTAAAGGGGACGACTCCGAGGAAGCCAGTGTAGAGCTTGATGCGGGTGCAACCCCTACTCCAAAAGGAAAAGGAAAAGAAATTGCGGTGCCTACAGCAGAGATGGCCATCAGCAGGAGACGGTAGTAGCTCATCGGCTCCCCCACCGGCTTTGGACCAGACTCACTCCTCTCCTCCAGCACCGGCAGAGAGCTAGGTTATTTTCTTCGCGCCACTGCGCCTCCAGGGAGCCCCTTGTCCTTTGTATTTTATTTTATGCATTAGGGGCAATGCATGTGCTTAAGTTGGGGGTGGTATCCTTACATTTCTATTTTGTCTGTATATTTGATTAACTTGTGAACATGTGGGTGACATTTGATATGTTCATATAGTAATGTTTTTATGATTTGTGTGTATATATTGTTGTAATCAAATAGTTAGCAATAAACTCCCCTTGTTTTTTCTTTTGTCGGGTTCTTTTTCAAGGGTGTAATAGTAGAACCGGGCAGTTGAGTATGAAGTATATTGACCAGGATGGTACATCGGTTGACAATCAAGTATGTAACCATATGTGAAGTATAAACCCTTAGAATTAATCAATTAGGTGGATTTGAGGCTCGCCCAGTAACTCTAGGTCTACTTAGAAGCGCGTATTTATACACGAGGAAAGCCTCGAGTTACTAAATGCAAATTCCAAAGCTGTAAACTATGTTAACCAAACAGTTGTTGTGCCAGTGTGTGTGAGCTCATTGTTTTGTTAGTTCTTGTGTTCACTGCTGCCATCTAGAACTTGCCCAGTTGGTTCTTCGTTGCCTATAATAGGTACGCTAAGTTAGAGAAGTGATCTTAGGCTTTCTTTGATTAGTAATGAAACTTGTCTAGCCTTTTCAGCCGACCTGTGCATAATGAATATCACTAGTGCCCGACTTTGAGCCTTGTAGCCTTTTTCTTGGCCTCCGCATTACAACCTTATCCCATTCTTCATTGATGACTTCTTTTGAACCCATTCCTCCTTGAACATTGAGAATATTGTTAAAAGTTAAGTTGGGGGTGGGGATCAATAAGAGAAGGGCAAGATCGTGAAATAAAACTGGAACCCAGTACCTCAAAAGCTCTTGTTAATTTATGGAAGCTTCGAAAAAAAAAAAGAGAAAAGAAATATTCTATGTGGGTAGTATAAAGAAGCTTGAAAATCAAATAAAGAGGTACGCAAGTGGGGTTTAATGCGGGATTGTAAGGCCAATGAGGCCATGTGATCAAAAAGGAACAAAAGGTTGAAAGAAAGAAGAATGTAATTAGTGTTCAAGGAGGAAGTAGCCACTATTATCTAAATATACATCCTACCCTTCCTTAAACCGACATTACAAGCTTATAAAGTCCTTATGTGATCTCTAACTAACTGTTCTTATAACTAGGCGATGAATTAAAATAAGGGCAAGCCTATGGCATGGCAGGTGGTGGCACTTGAAATTTTGTTCTGAGAGCGAGTGTACTAGTTCGTTTGTCCCTTGATTTTGCTATAATAAATATTGTGAGAGTGAGACTTTCTTTCTAGTGAGGGCACATACACTGCTAGGTTGATAGTCAGTTGAGCTTTGAGTAAAGCATAAGTAGATTCAGCTGAAAGTAGCATTTAGTTACTTTGTTGAGGCTCAAAGTTCACTAATTGATTGTTTGCCTTTGAGCATTTTAATGATTCAAAGGGGATACAGTGGTAAAAATGGGTATGCTTAAGATGTTAACATCAAACACCGTCCTTGGTCAGGGTTGCTTCATAGTTGATAAGTAGAGTCTAGTTTAGGAACAGTGTCGTGTTAGTTGCTTGAGGACAAGCAAGAGCTTAAGTTGGGGGTGTTGATGTGCCGGGTAATTTTGGCACATTTTGATACTATTTGTTTAGAGTTAACTTTTTCTACGTGCTAATTATCACGATACTTATGTAATTTTAATGTGATTGTAGTGTATTGAGTGAAGAGATCCAGAAGCATGAAAAAGAGGTCCAAAAAAGCCAGTTAAAGGCAAGAAAAGAGGTCAGAAGCATCGCAGGGTAGATTATGCAATCGCAAAACAGCTATGCGAATCGCATAATTCATAGGAAGATCGCAGATGCAAACAGAACTCTAAGCCAACTTTCAGGTGGAGAATGTGGTCGCAAATGCGACCGCAGAACAGGAATGTGAACCACATTCTCATCGCAAACACGAACAGAGTCTGGGTGAAAAATAGAGTAGAGACTGCGATCGCATTCTGCGATCTCAGAGCCAATATGCGAACCGCATTTTCAGCTGCGATGAGAAGGAAGCTGACTGGTATGATCTGCGATGGAACGTGAAGGTTTTGTGAACCGCATTCCTGTTCTGCGACAGGAATGCGACCGCAGACGTGTACTGAGGCCAAACGTAACTGCTGCTCGCCTTGAGTTTTGGGCTTCCATAAATAGCTTTTCTAAGGTTGTGTGAAGGGAGACTTGTCAGAATTCAGAGTGCAAAGTACCGCCTTTGGTTATTTTTCAAATTGAGAGAAGTTTTTGGGTGATCAAAACTGAAAACTCTATATTTTTGTAAGATGCATTCAGTTATTCTTCTTTGTTCTTCAGTTTTTAATANCACTTTTGCAACTCTTTGTCTATTTATCATGTATTCGCCTTTTCTCGATTTATGATAATGTCACTAACATATGCTATTCATGCAGACATGGCGGACATCCCACCGTCCTCTGCTAAAGTGTCTCAGCCTCCCGCCCCTACAATACAGGTGGAATCTACTGATGACGAGACCTCGGAAGGGTTTTCAGAATCTAAAGGGGACGACTCCGAGGAAGCCAGTGTAGAGCTTGATGCGGGTGCAACCCCTACTCCAAAAGGAAAAGGAAAAGAAATTGCGGTGCCTACAGCAGAGATGGCCATCAGCAGGAGACGGTAGTAGCTCATCGGCTCCCCCACCGGCTTTGGACCAGACTCACTCCTCTCCTCCAGCACCGGCAGAGAGCTAGGCTATTTTCTTCGCGCCACTGCGCCTCTAGGGAGCCCCTTGTCCTTTGTATCCTATTTTATGCATTGGGGACAATGCATGTATTTAAGTTGGGGGTGGTAGCATTACATGCTTATTTTGTTCTTATTTTGGCTGTATATCTGATTCACTTGTGAGCATGCTGGTGACATTTCATACTTGTACATTAGATAGTAAAGCTTTATGATTTTGTGTATATGTTGTTGGCTTTATGATTTCTGTGTATATGTTGTTGTAGTCAAATAGTTAGCAATAAACTCCCCTTGTTTTTTTTTTTGTCGGGTTCTTTTTCAAGGGTGTAATAGTAGAACCCGGCAGTTGAGTATGGAGTATATTGACCAGGATGGTACATCTGTTGACAATCAAGTATATAACCATATGTGAAGAATAGACCCCTAGAACAAATCAATTAGGTGAATTTGAGGCTCGCCCAGTAACTCTAGGTCTACTTAGAATCGTGTATTTATACATGAGGAAAGCCTCGAGTTACTAAATGCGATTTCCAAAGCTGTAAATTATGTTAACCAAACAGTTGATGTGCCAGTGTGTGTGAGCTCATTGTTTTGATAGTTCTTGTGTTCACTGCTGCCATCTAGAACTTGCCCGGTTGGTTTTTCGTTGCCTATAATATGTACGCTAAGTTAGAGAAGTGATCTTAGGCTTTCTTTGATTAGTAATGAAACTTGTCTAGCCTTTTCAGCCGACCTGTGCATAATGAATATCACTAGTACCCTACTTTGAGCCTTGTAGCCTTTTTCTTGGCCTCCGCATTACAACCTTATCCCATTCTTCATTGATGACTTCTTTTGAACCCATTCCTCCTTGAACGTTGAGAGTATTGCTAAAAGTTAAGTTGGGGGTGTGGATCAATAAGAAAATGGGCAAGATCGGGAAATAAAACTGGAACCCCGTACCTCAAAAGCTCTTGTTAATCTATGGAAGCTTCGAAAAAAAAAAAAATTCTATGTGGGTAGTATAAAGAAGCTTGAAAATCAAATAAAGAGGTACGCAAGTGGGGTTTAATGCGGGATCGTAAAGCCATTGAGGCCATGTGGTCAAAAAGGGAACAAAAGGTTGAAAGAAAGAAGAGTGTAATTAGTGTTCAAGGAGGAAGTAACCACTATTATCTAAATCTACATCCTACCCTTCCTTAAACTGACGTTACAAGCCTTTAAAGTCCTTATGTGATCTCTAACCAAAGTGTTCTTTTAACTAGGCGATGAATTAAATAAGGGCAAGCCTATGGCATGGCAGATGGTGGCACTTGAAATTCTATTCTGAGAGCGAGTGTACTAGTTCTTTTGTCCCTTGATTTTGCTATGATAAATACTGTGAGAGTGGGACTTTCTTTCTAGTGAGGGCACATACACTGCTAGGTTGATAGTCAGTTGAGCTTTGAGTAAAGCATAAGTAGATTCAGCTGAAAGTAGCATTTAGTTACTTTGTTGAGGCTCAAAGTTCATTAATTGATTGTTTGCCTTTGAGCATTTTAATGATTCACAGGGGGTACAGTGATAAAAAATGGTTATACTTAAAGATGTTGACAACAAACACCGTCCTCGGTCAGTGTTGCTTCATATTTGATAAGTATAGTCTAGTTTAGGAACAGTGCCGTGTTAGTTGCTTGAGGACAAGCAAGAGCTTAAGTTGGGGGTGTTGATGTGCCGGGTAATTTCGGCACATTTTGATACTATTTGTTTAGAGTTAACTTGTTCTACGTGCTAATTATCACGATACTTATGTAATTTTAATGTGATTGTAGTGTATTGAGTGAAGAGATCCAGAAGCATGAAAAAGAAGTCTAAAAAGCCAGTTAAAGGCAAGAAAAGAGGTCAGAAGCATCGCAGGGTAGATTATGCGATCGCAAAACAGCTATGCGAGTCGCATAATTCATAGGAAGATCGCAGATGCAGACAGAACTTTGAGCCAACTTTTAGGTGGAGAATGCGGTCGCAACCGCAAAACAGGAATGTGAACCGCATTCTCATCGCAAACACAAACAGAGTCTGGGTGAAAAATAGCGTAAAGACTGCGATCACAGAGTCAATATGCGAACCGCATTTTCAGCTACGACGAGAAGGAAGCTGACTGGTATGATCTGCGATGGAACGTGAAGGTTTTGCGAACCGCATTCCTGCTCTGCGACAGGAATGCGACCGTAGATGTGTACTGAGGCCAAACGTAACTGCTGCTCGCCTCGGGTTTTGGGCTTCTATAAATAGCTTTTCTAGGGTTGTATGAAGGGAGACTTGTCAGAATTCATAGTGCAAAGTACCGCCTTTGGTTATTCTTCAAAATTGAGAGAAGTTTTTAGGTGATAAAAACTGAGAATACTTTATTGCTGTAAGATGCATTCAGTTATTCTTCTTTGTTCTTCAGTTTTTAATATGTGTAACTAAACTCTAATACTGAGGCTGTGAACCCTAGATGGGTAGAAAGTTATTGAGAATTTGATATTGATTCCAATTTCGAAAGCAGCTTGATATTTATTTATTTCTGGTTCTTAAATTGATCGTTAGTGGTTGCAAACATTAACGAATGCCAATTTACGTTATCGTATCTTGGAAAAGTGAGATAGAGTTTGGTAGAGATAAATAACGATAATTCAAGGCTTTAAACCTTGTTTAACGAAATCACTTAGGAATAAGTAGATTTTAATTTGAGCGAATCAGGCATCACCCTTCGAGCCTTGACTCTCGATTTGCCCATGTAACAATGAATAATTGGGAAGGATGGAACGGCATCACTTTTCGTGCTTTTACCCTCGATAGCACCATGTAACAATGAATAAATAATATAGATGGCACGGCATCACCCTTCGTGCTTTAACTCTCTTCCTCACTATGAATTAATCAATAAATGAGATAATGCAATGGCACGACGTCATCCATCGTGCATTAACACTCTCCCTTACCATGTAATAAAGATAATATAAATTCGGGAGATAAATAACGCAGAGAATGTGCTTTACGTCAAATATGACGCCAAGATACCAAACCTCAACTTCCAAAATACTCCACCATTACTAAGTAAGCAATAATCATGGGAAAAATAATCAATTAACTAATAATCTAACCTAAGAATGGATATCATAATTAAAAGGCAATAAATCACAAGGAAACAGGTTCCACCCGTATGCTTTATCCCAACAACAATGCATAAATGCTCGTCACCTCACATATATGTTGTACACACACATTAATCACGTTGCAAATAGGCAAACACGTCCTAATTCCTCAAGTCAAGGTTAACCACGACACTTACCTCGCTTCGCAATCGAATCAAAGTTCAACCGGTGCCTTTCCTCTAAAATCCGCCTCCAAATCAATTGAATCTAACCAAATATCGTTCAAACAATTCAAAATAAGTTTTAGAAACTCCCCATGAGTGAAAAAGAGTCAATTTGTAATGATTTTAGAAAAAGTCAACAAAAGTCAACCCCGAGCCCCCTTGGCCAAAACCCGAGAATCAAACCAAAACCTAATCATCCATTCACCCCCCTGCCTGGTTATGTAATTAGTTTCGAAATCCGACCTCATTTCGAGGTCTAAATCCCAAATTTACAAAAATTCCTAATTCTACCCAAATCGCTAATTTTTACCATAAAAATCCTAGATTTGATATTGAAAACTTATATGTAATGGGTAATTTATAAAAAAATAGATTAAAGTCACTTACCAATGAATTTAGGAAGAAAATCTCTTGAAAATATCGCCTCTGAGGTGTTTAGGGTTGAGAGTTTGAAAGAATGAGCTAAATCCTGTTTTTTCCATCTTTTGTCCAGGCGCAGATGTCGCTTATGACCTGGGGTTCACAAATGCGAAAAAAGCCACATCTCTTCTGTCATCGCAATTGCAATGATTGGTTCGCAAATCCGAACACTAGAGCTTCGCAAAAGCGACCAATTGATCGCAATTGCAAACCTTGTTGTTCCAGCCCCCACTTCGCAATTGCGAAGAAGTTGGTCGCAAATACAAATCTGACAGGGGCCTTGTATCATCACAAATGCGAACGATACCTCTCAATTACGAGGTCAGAGGCCTGTGCACTAGAACCAATAAAGTTCAAACTCTTTTCGCACTTGACTACGCGTCCGAAACTCATCTGAGCCATCAGGGCTCCATACTAAACGTGCACACAAGTTCAAAAATATCATACGAACTTGATTACGCGATCAAAATACCAAAATAACACATAAAACTATGAATCAAACACCAAAAAGAATGAAATTTTCAATGAAACTTAAGAGCATGCAATTTTTGAATCGGACGTCCGAATCACGTCAGATCAACTCTGTTTCGCATCAAAATTTGCAGATAAGTCATAAATATTGTAATGAGCTCATACCAAGTTCCGAAATCAAAATTTAAACTCGGTAGCAACAAAGTCAACTTACGGTCAAACTTAGGAATTCTTTAAATATTTAGATTTTGTAGTTTTCAACAAATTGCGTTAATTCAGGCTAGGGACTTCCGAATTCGATTCTGGGCATACGCCCGAGTTCCAAATCTCGATACTGACCCACCGAGACTGCCAAAACACTGATCCGGGTCCATTTTCTCAAAACATTGACCGAAGTCAACTCAAATGAGTCTTAAGGCACGATTTCACATTTTCATCAATTTTCTCATAAAAATCTTCCAGAAAAAGGACACGGACTGTGCACGCAAACTGAGAAAGTCTAAACGGAGCTATACGAGGTTTGGAAACACAAAAATGAATGGTAAAACTATAAATGACCTATCGGGTCATCACAGTCTCCACTCTAAAACAAATATTCGTCCTCGAATGGACATAAAAAAGTATATGAAATGGCGAAAAGGTGTGGATATCTACTCTGCATGTTCAACTCGGACTCCCAGGCGGCTTCCTCGATCAGCTGACCTCGCCACTGCACTCGATCTGAAGGATAACTCTTGGACCTCAATGGTCGGACTTGCCAGGATAGAATAGCCACCGGCTCCTCCTCATAAGTCATATCCTTGTCTAATTGGACTAAGCTGAAATATAACACATGGGACGGATCACCGTGATACTTCCGAAGCATGGACACATGGAACACCGGATAGACTGCTGATAAACTAGGTGGCAATGCGTGCTTGTAGGCAACCTCACCCACTCTCTCAAGAATCTTAAAGGGTCTGATATACCTAAGACTCAACTTGTCCTTCTTTCCGAACCTCATCAGCCCTTCATGGGTGAAACCCGGAGAAATACCCTCTCTCCAAGCATGAATGCAACATCATGAACTCTACGGTTAGTATAACTCTTCTTCCTATACGGAGTGATGCGAAGTCGCTCCTAAATAATCTTGACCAAATCCAAGACATCCTGTACTAAATCTATACGCAACAACCGAGCCTTCCCTAACTCGAACCATCCAACTGGCAAATGACATCGCTTCCCATATAATGCCTCATAGGGGGCCAACCGAATGCTCGACCGGTAGCTGTTGTTGTAGGCAAACTCCAAAAGCAGCAAGAACTAATCCCAAGAACCCCCGAAATCCATAACATAAGCGCAAAGCATATCCTCCAATATCTGAATAGTGCACTCAAGACTATCCGTCCATCTGGGGATGAAATGCTATACTCAACTCAATACGCATGCCCTACTCACGTTGTACGGCCCTCCAGAAGTGTGAGGTGAACTGTGTACCTCGATCAGAAATGATAGACAGGCACACTGTGAAGATGGACGATCTCACGGATGTAGATCGCAGCTAACCGCTTTGAAGAATAGGTAACTGCCACTGGAATGAAATGTGTCGACTTGCTCAACCTATCCAAAATGACCCATACCGCGTTGAACTTCTTTTGAGCCCGTGGGAGTCCAACTACGAAAGCCATAGTGATACGCTCCTACTTCCACTCAGGAATCTCTAACCTTTGAAGCAGACCACCTGGCCTCTGATGCTCATACTTTATTTGTTGACAATTTAGACACCGAGCTATATATGCAATTATATCCTTCTTCATCCTCCTTTACCAATAATGCTGCCGCAAGTCCTGATACTTCTTGGCAGCACCCGGATGAATAGAATACCGGGAACTGTGGGCCTCCTCAAAAATCAACTCACGAAGCCCATCCATATTGGGCACACAAATACGGCCCTGCATCCACGAAACCCCATCATCTCCAACGGTAACCTACTTGGCACCAACGTGCCACACCGTGTCCTCAAGGACAAGCAAATGGGGATCATCATACTTACGCTCTCTGATGCGCTCATACAAGGAAGACCGAGCGACTGTGCAAGCTAGAACATGATTGGGCTTCGAAACATCTGACCTCACGAACTGATTGGCCAAAGCCTAAACATCTGCAGAAAGTGACCTCTCACCAACTGGAATATACATAAGGCTACCCATAGTCACAGTCTTTCTACTCAAGGCATCGGCCACCACATTGGCCTTTCTGGGATGATACAAAATAGTGATATCATAGTCTTTCAAAAGCTCCAACCACCTCTCTACCTCAAGTTAAGATCCTTCTGCTTGAACAAATATAGTAGACTCTGATGATTCGTGAATTCCTAGCACGACTTGCCGTAAAGATAATGCCTCCAAATATTCAGCACATGAACAATGGCTGCCAACTCTAAGTCATGAACAGGGTAATTCTTCTCATGAACCTTCAATTGCCGCGATGCGTACGCAATCACCCTGCCATCCTGCATCAATACTACACCGAGATCAATACAAGATGCATCACAATACATCATGTAGGATCCTGAACCTGTGGGCAATACCAACACTAGAGCTATAGTCAAAACAGTCTTGAGCTTCTGAAAGCTCAACTCATACTCATCCGACCATCTGAATGGGGCACCCTTCTGGGTCAATCTAGTCAATAGGGCTGCTATGGATGAAAACCCCTCCACGAACCGGCGGTAATAACCTGCCAAACCTAGGAAACTACGGATCCCTATAACTCAAGTAGGTTTAGGCTAGCTCTGGACTGCCTCAATCTTCTTAGGATCCACCTTTATGCCCTCTACCGATACAACATGCCCCAAAAAGACGACTGAGTCTAACCAAAACTCACACTTTGAGAACTTGGCATATAGCTGGCTATCTCTTAGAGTCTGAAGTACAATCCGAAGATGTTGCTCATGCTCCCCTCGACTGCGGGAGTAAATCAAGATATCATCAATGAATACGATCACAAAAGAATCCAAATAAGACTTGAAACCCCGGTTCATCAAATCCATAAATGCTGCTAGGCATTTGTCAACCCAAATGACATCACTTGGAATTCATAATGCCCATACTAAGTCCGAAAAGCTGTCTTAGGGACATCGGATGCCCTAATCTTCAACTGATGGTAGCCAGACCTCAAATCAATCTTCGAAAACACTTTGGCACCTTGAAGCTGATCAAATAAGTCATCAATCCTCGGCAACAAATATTTGTTCTTGATAGTGACCTTGTTCAACTCTCGATAATCTATACACATCCTCATCGACCCATCTTTCTTCTTCACGAACAATACGGCCGCACCCCAGGGCGAGACACTAGGTCTAAAGAAGCCCTTATCAATCAAATCTTGCAAATGCTCTTTCAACTCCTTCAACTCCGGCGGGGTCATATAGTATGGTGGAATAGAAATGGGTTGAGTGCCCGGAGCCAAATTAATACAGAAAATATCTCTGTCGAGTGGCATTCCCGGCAGATTTGCAAGAATCACCTTTAGAAACTCACGAACAACAGGTACTGAATCCATTGAAGAAACCTCCGCACTAGAATCACGGACATAGGCCAAATAAGTTAGACATCCCTTCACCATACATGAGAATTCACATAAAAAATAACTCTCCGGATAGAGTGGCCGGGAGTTCCTCTCCACTCTAATCGAGGCAATCCCAGCATGGCTAAGGTCACCGTCTTGGCGAGATAGTCCAATATAGCATGATAAGGTGACAACTAATCCATACCCAAGATAACATCAAAATCGACCATATCAAGAAGTAAAAGATATACGCTAATCTCAAAATTCCAATACTAACCACACACGAGCGATAGACGCGATCTACAATAATAGAATCTGTCACAAGCGTGGACACATACAAGGAGCACTCAAAGAATCACGAGGCACAACCGAATATAAAGCAAAATAGGATGCCACATAGGAATAAGTAGAGCCCGGATCAAATACAACTGAAGCATCTCTATGACAAACTGGTAAAGAATAACATCAGGCTAGGCCCCATCATTTTGAACCACGTCTCTAGGACGGCCTCTAACTAGCTGTCCTCCACCTCTAACGGCCTGACCTCCACCTTTGGCTACTTGACCCCTGCCTCTAGCTAGCTGAGCGGGCGGTGGAGCAACCGATGATGGAATAATAGCACGAGAACCCTACTGTTGCACGCTGCCCTATGACGGGAGCAAAACCTAGCAATGCGCCTCAGATCACCACAAGTATAATAAGCCCTCGGCTGCTATGACTGCTAACCCAGGAACTAGCCATGTCGACCTAGGTAACCACTCTGATAACTCTAGATCAGAGGTGTACTAATAGGAGCTACTGGTGCACTAGAGGCTAGCTGCTCAAGATGAGACATATAAGGACCACGACTCCCTGAAACATTGTTAGATGCCTGAAGCACTAACTGAAAAAAGCCTGGGAGGGTGGCCTCTACCAAAAGAACCCCTACTTCCAGATGAGGCACCATTGAGACTATCGGAATCACGAGGCCTCTTATCAGATACCGGCTCCCTCTCCTGAGCACGAACCGGCTCGATCCGTCTCACAATATCTACGGCCGTCTGGAAAGAAATATCACTCCCAGTCTCCTTGGCCATCTATAGCCTGAGAGTGAAAGTAAGACCATCAATAAATCTCCTCACTCTCTCCCTCTAAATAGGAAGCAAGATAGTGTCATGGCGAGCTAGGTTCACAAATTGAGTCTCGTATTGGGTGACAGTCATACCACCCTGCTGAAGATGCTCGAACTGCCTGCGGTACTCATCTCTCAGAATGACAAGATATAACTTCTCTAGAAATAGTTGTGAGAATTGATCCCAGGTAAGTGCAGGAGATCCAGCTGGTCTAGTCAACATATAATCTCTCCACCATCTCCGGGCGGAACCAGTCATCTGAAATGCTGTAAAGTAGACCCTATTGGTCTCAACTATACCCATGTTGCGCAGCACCTCGTGGCAACGGTCCAGAAAATCATGTGGGTCCTCAGAAGTTGTACCACTGAAATGAAAAGGAAAGAGCCTGGTAAACTTATCCAACCTCAACATAGCCTTTGAAGACAAAGCGGGCCTATCATCGACAGGTGCCGCAACAACTGGCTAAACTACCCCAACTAGTGGGGCTGCTGGAGTCTGATACCGGGGAGCCACCTGCTCCGGGGTGTGAGTAGTAGGAGTCTGTGCTCCTTCCCTAGCCTAAGAGACGGCTAGTGCCACCGGGAATGTACTTGTCTGGGCCACTCTCCATAAGGCCAACCAAACGGAATAGAGCGTTGAAGCACTAGAGTGGCTATGAACCCCTTCGGAACCTGAGCTAGTCCGACGGGTAAAGTCTGAGCTAGGACCTCCTCCTAAAAATCCACCAGAGGCTCCACCGCAGGTGCTGCTGCTCGAGCTCTAGGCTAAGCTCTGACTCTGCCTCGGCCTCTGGCTTGGCCTTGGCCTCGACCTCTGCCCCTGCTCGTAGCTGCCACAGGTGGCTCAAGCTCCTGTACGGTAGTAGATGCAGTGCGTGTTCTCACCATCTGCGAGAGAACAAGAATAGAAGAGTTCAATCATCAATGATAGAAAAAAAAAAGCACGACAGATTAAGAAATAAGTGATACTTTCCCTATACTCCATAGCCTCTAGAAGATAGGTGCAGACGTCTCCGTACCGATCATCCAGACTCTGCTAAGATTACTCGTGACTCGTGAGACTCAGACAACCTAGTGCTTTGATATCAACTTGTCACGACCCAGAATCCCAACCTCAGGTTAGTGATGGCGCCTAACATCCACTTGCTAGGGAAGCTGACGTGAGATAGTTATATAGCCAAATTTTAACAGTTTAAACAAGGTGATGATAAATAACGAGAGATAGGAACTCAAACTAATACAACACCAGCATAATTCATGTAATAGTATCTACTCCCAAAGATCCAGAGTCACGAGTGCACGAACTATTATAAGTTCTACCAATAGAGTCTTAAATAAATACAACTGTTTCGAATGAAATGAACTGTAAAAGAGGAAAGAGGAAGGGGACTCCAAGGTCTGCAGACTCCAGCAGATCTACCTCAAGTCTCCGTATGCAATAATCCGAGCTGATGCACCTCAAGCACCGCTGGGACCATTACAAAAATCTACACTTGAAGTGCAGAAGTATAGTATGAGTAATACCGACCAAGTGACTCTGTAAGTGTCGAGCCTAACCTCGACGAGTTAGTGACAAGACTATAACATGACACTTACGTAATTAAACATGTACGAAATATATATATATATATGTGTGTGTGTGTGTGTGTGTGTGTGTGATATATGTATAAACAACAACAAAACAGAGATTTAACAATGTACAATTGGGAGGGGACATGCAAAGGGGGAAAAAGATACGATAACTACGACAGGTATGACATCACAATATAGCTAAATAACTCATCAACCAACAAAGACAGATAAACATACGGTATAAAAATAGTACGGCATCACCCTTCGTGTTTTAACTCTCGATTTGCCCATGTAACAATGAATGATTGGGAAGGATGGCACGACATCATCATTCATGCTTTCACTCCCGATCTCACCATGTAACAATGAATAAATGATATAAATGGCACGGCATCATCGTTCGTGCTTTAACTCTCTTCCTCACTATCAATTAATCAATAAATGAGATAATGCAATGGCACGACATCACCTTTCGTGCTTTAACACTCTCCCTTACCATGTAGTAAAGATAATACAAAATTCAGGAGATAAATAGTGTATAGAATGTGCTTTACGTCAAAATGATGCAAGATACCAAACCTCAACTTCCAAAATACTCCACCATTACTAATTAAGCAATAATCATGAGAGAAATAATTAAATAAGTAATAATCTAACCTAAGCATGGATATCATAATTAAAATGCGACAAATCACAAGGAAAAAAGTTCCACGCGCATGCTTTATCCCAACAACAACGTATAAATGCTTGTCACCTCACATATACATTGTACTCATACGTTAAACACGTAGCAAATAGGCAAACAAGTCATAATCCCTCAAGTCAAGTTTAATCACAACACTTACCTCGCTATGCAAACAAATCAAAACTCAACTGCGGTCTTTCCTCTAAAATCCGCATCCAAACCAATCGAATCTAACCAAATATCATTCAAACAATTCAAAATAAGCTTTACAAAATACCCATGACTGAAAAAGATTTAATCCTTAATAATTTCAGAAAAAGTCAATAAAAGTCAACCCCGGGCTTGCTTGGCCAACCCCGAGATTCGCAAATGTGAACATGACAGAGGCCCTGTATCATCGCAAATGTGAAACCAGACCTCGCAATTGCAAGGTCTGAGGCATGTGCACCAGAACGAGCAAAGTTCAAACTCTTTCCACACTCTGCCACGCATCCGAAACTCACCCGAGCCCTCGGGACTCCAAACCAAACATGCACACAAGTCCAAAAATATCATACGAACTCTCTCGCATGGTCAAAACACCAAACTAACACCTAGAACTAAGAATCAGACACTAAAACGAATGAAATTTTTAATGAAACTTAAGAACATGTAATTTTTCAACCGGACGTCCGAATCACGCCAAATCAACTCTGTTTCGCACCAAATTTTGCAAACAAGTCATAAATACTATAATGAACTCATACCAAATTGCGGAACCGAAATCCAAACTCGATAGCAACAAAGTCAACTTAGGAATTCTTTAAACCTTTAGATTTATAGTTTTCAACAAACTGCGTTAATTCAGTCTAGGTACTTCCAAATTCGATCCCGAGCATACGCTCGAGTCTCAAATTATAATACTGACCCACCGGGATCGTCAAAATACTGATCCGGGTCAGTTTGCTCAAAATGTTGACCGAAGTCAACTCAAATATGTTTTAAGGTACGATTTCACATTTTCATCAATTTTCTCATTAAAACCTTCCGGAAAAAGGACACGCACTGCTCACGCAAATTGAGGAAGGCTGAACGGAGCTATACTTGATCTCCGAACACATAAATAAAGGATAAAATTATAAATGACGTATCGGGTCATCACAGGTATAGAAAAATTGGGCTTGGCCTAGTTATAAATAAATGACTACTAAAATGGACCAATAAAAAATCAATTTTGGATTCGAGGAGCCCGAACTCTGATAGGATATTAGCAGCAGAAATCAACACAAATTTAGAAAAAACTTGAGCAGAGTTCGAGAGAGAATGAGAATAAAGAGAGACAAACTTTTATTGAACTGTTGACAATAAAGACAAAATGAATTCGTCTTTGAAAATATTTGGAAGTCGGTTCTTTTATTAAAAGATCCTACCCAAGTACAAATACTTAATCGGTAAAGAAAAATTGGGTTTGGCCCATTTACTAATAAATGACTACTGAAATAGACCAATAAAATAAATTAATCTGGGCTTCGAGGAAGCCGAGCTCTGATACCACGTTAGTAGCGAAAATCAACACAAATTTAGGAAAAACTTGAGTTAGGGTTCGAGAGAATGAGAAGAAACAAAGAAATTTTTATTGAATTGTTGATGAAAAATACAAAATAAATTCGTCTCTGAAAATATTTGAAAGTCGGTTCTATTATGCTCCATTTTTAACTGGGTAAAATAAGATATAACATATAGGTAATTCCAAGTTTGATTAAAGTAAAAGAGTCGCCATCTAATTATTTCTAAGGTGAATTAGGGTACCTAAAGTAGTTTAATAAAACTTTTTGTTTGACCAAATCTTTCAAGGACAGACGATTTTGAGAGAGCAGAGTCACGAGGAGCGCTGGAGTAGGAGCTTGCACCAAAATGGGAATAAGGCTAACTGGCCAAAGCTGATGAGAATCAAAAATTTCATCAAAAGTGGGAAGAAGACAAGAGGAGAATCTGTCCAACCAAGAAAAGGAAGGGGAGGCCACTGGTATTGAGAGGGAGAGAGAAAGGAAAACCTATTTTGATTAATGTGTGTTTTGGGTTTTCAGCTGATTGGAATCGGAGTGGTTGGCTATCCGAAAATGTGTTTTTTGATTGTAGTCAAATGGATTGTTACTGAGATTTACTTTGGGCCACGTTTAAGTCTTATAAAGGGTCTTTGGTTAATTAATTGTGCTGAAATTTTGGCCTTTTAGACTTTATTGGATTTCTTTTCTGAAACTACCTATGTCTATTTATTAGTAGCTTATTATAAAAATTGGTCAATTCATAAAATGTTACTAATATTAGCCAATTAGCTATTTGTAGCAAAAAAAAGTCAAATTTTTTCTGGGTAAGTCTATGATTAATGACTAAAGATTGGTAAGTTGGGATTTATTTAGGACATTTATGTAAGATTTCCCTTTTTTCCCTCCTATTTCTTTGGGCTTCTAATTTAGATTAAAACAATTTTATTAACAATATTACATAATACTACATAATGTTAATATGTTAATGTGAATTAAACTATTTAATATGCGCAGAAATAATTATAATAGCTCGCATTTAAATTTGCAAGATAACTTACACTAATTGTTAAGTAAAACGCCATTGTAAGAATAAATATGTATAAAGTATAGAATTTAAAAAGAATATTATTATTTGATTAACTAAAGGAAAGTAATATACTTTTCACAAAAGATGATAAGAGTGACTTATACTAATAATAATAGTGTCACGATAAAAAGTCCAACTAGTCGTGATGCCATCTAACCCAACTAGCTAAGCAAGCCAATTAACAACTATCCAATTTAATGAGATTTATTGAGACAAATGAATGATAAAATAACTTAACTTTTATACATTTCCCATGGACTGGTAGTACAAATTTTGAGCTTCTAAGATTTAGAATTTAGAAGGCTGGTATGAAATAAAGTACATAATCTATTTGAAACATACATGAGTAGATTAAAATTCTAAAGCTTCCAAGATCAAGAGCTAGCTATGACCGGAGCGCAAGTATATTTTCAAATACAACTCCCGCCGTACACAGCAACATTAGCATCAAATATCTGCACGTAACGTGCAGAAGTGTAGTATGAGTACAAGCGAACACATGTACTCAATAAGTAACAAACCTAACCTTAGGTTGAAAGTAGTGACGAACTGGAACAAAGGCGGAGTCCAATACCAATAGCTAACACCAGTTCATAACAACATAATAAAAAGTGATAAAAGAAGTAACTCAAAGATATAATGCTCAGCTCGTTTACAGTTCCGAAAAATAGGTATGCTTTTCAAGTACATCAGGGAAAACTCAAATCTTTTACTGAAATCACCAAAATATGAGTAAGTTTGTAAAATTGTAATTTTTCCCAAAACTTTCAATATATAAATCTTTAATTTTCAAATGGCATGAGGAAATTACATCTATATGCATGCATGTCAATGTGTTTGTGAAGTCATGAATGACACAGTACCGTACAACATGAGGACCGTCCCGCAAGCTCAACAACTACCACCACAACGCAATGCTAAGAACCCATCACACCACAGAACCAAAACACATGAATCTAACACAAAGGCATATCCTATCATAGCCCAGCTGCAATACGTGACCCATCTAAACACCGATCCATATGAAATACCTCGAGTCCCCAGTACTCAAAATCAACAACCAGAAGCAATTCGACACCAGATACACAAGTGCATGACCATAACTATGGAGAAGCAAACAACATAATATACCACAGCCCGGAAAGACCATAACCAAGGCACAATCACCCATTCCACACCCCAAATCACAAAATCACACGAAGTTTTCTATAACGCCCAAATAGATACACAGAACAAGCTCAATCTAACCAAATGATTCACCCCTCAACAATAATCGTGCTGAGTCAACAAATCTTACCCGGTGTAGAATTTACATCCTTATTAGGCCTACCAATGAGCCTCCGAATCAACCCTGGTCATCCACAAATAGATAATTAACCCTCCGAAAGTCCACAATGACCTAACCATAACGCATACTATCATCTGGCAAGCTTTGGCCACATCTTCACAGTCCACAACCACGAAACAATTTATTTCTGAGAACTCCCAACCTCCAAATTCATAGAACACATGAATCACCATAGTTGATCCCAACTCCAACACTCAAATGTCCAACACATCTCTCATACACGATCATCCCATGAGGAATGCTTCTATAATTCTTCCGTGCCACATAGAAAAATCTGAATATCAGCAGTCGATCGACCAGGCAAGTACCGCAATACCAATGAAGCATCCGTAAGTCAAAACTCAATGCACCTTCTTAAATACGCACCCTTCTCAAGAAATACCAAGTAGTAATATCATTCATCGAGTCATATGAAATTGTCCAAGTTACCTAAGAATTTATGACCTTCCCTTCAAAACTATATCGTGACCTTGCACACGCAAATCTCAATCCCATACAGCACCCCGCTTCTATCATGCCATCATATGCAAAGTACGAGAATCTCATAATCATCTCCGAGTCACAAGCAGAATACATGCCTGGTCAATCGGAAACCTTCCATTTGATCCCATCCAGGAGAAAATAACAATACACAACATGCTCCTCACGCCGATAGGAAATATCCGTCTCAAACCGTGGTAAAAACTATCGAGAACTCTTCGAAAACTATTTGCACATAACCAAGCCATCAGAACTGAATATCTCTAACTCAACCAAGCCACACAGGTCATCAAACCCAAAATTATTACCATAAAACACCTATAGAGACTCACCATATCATAAGTACCCAAAGAACCGATCATATCCATTACCATGTTGATCCAACCTACTACTAAGTTGTCCTATTTCTCCGAGTTCCCTCCAAATTACCCTCAAGTTGACACTTCTCCTCGCAGGAACACCACGATCCTTAACCAAAACTCACCCCATGAGATCCTAGCATAAAGCCACACCGCCCTAAGGCCCATAAGTCGTTGAATTCCCTCTTAAGCACCCCAAAGCACCACAACCGAGACAGATACTCTGAAGAGACTTACTGTAAATCTAAAGCCGTTTCCTTCACCCTACTGATACTGAAATGTAGAATCCATAGTGATACAGAAACACTGTGAGTCCCGAAACCATCCGATGCAAATCCCAGATCTTAGCCATACGAATCCGGAAAAATCTCAATTGCCACATGTAAATCCTGAATCTATTATAACCTTAATTAAGAGTCATCTGCTCTGCTCAAATCTAAATTGCACCGCCCAAACGGGTTGAACGACTTGTGCCCATTAGCACGACAACGCCCAAAGAATTAATCCATACCTCTAAGTAACCGAGTGAATCCTACTCCATGCGCACTACATCCTTCACGAATAACAATTCAATTATTCCATGATTCCCTTATACCCATAAAGTGTAATTTATTATGCATCCAGAAATTTTCTTGCTTAAGTCATCCTCAAAACCAACATCTGTAAGTCATAACCATTCCAAAAGTATGCCTCAGACTGAAACCAATACAACACATAACCATGCAACCAAATCGTCCATAGCCGACTCCCCACTTGGCTCAAAGCCATAGATCAAAACACTCGATATCTCACAATGCACATACTCTATTACTGCCACAATACCATCGTGAGGTTCAACTAAATCCTTCATAAACCCATGTAATACAAACCATGTACTTCAAATTATCTGCTAAGCTCACATTCATCCTCGTGACGATCAACTCAACTTTTCCAACCAATCCAAACTCAAATTGCAACACCTATAACCCACTGGTAGAAAACAAAGCCTTCACACAACATCTTAAGGATCAAACATCTGTAGATTACCCCGCAAGTGATAACCCACCTGCTTAGCCTTAAACTGACATTTCTCTATACCCTTTCACAGCCACAACTACTACGCAATCACTTAATTTTCCTGAGTCTGAACTCATCAACAAGACATGAAAATCGACTTTGTTCCACAAGTGAAATAACATGAAATAATCTCTCAAAAACTTCATAACTCAAGACTGTATGACACATCTAACGAAATCGAGCATCCACTAGTCCTTTTCACAGCTCAAGCAAACTCTTCCCGTCACATTTAAACCATCCGAACACATCCCACAGACACATCCTACTCATCATATAGCCATCCAACCACTCACTGAGCCCCCAGTTTCCTTCATAGGAACACCGCTAGACATAGAAGTCCAAATGCATATACTCATACAACTAAAACTACCGGGCCTAAGCTGCGGTCCAAACCAAGCCTCAAGTCCTCCAGACTGGCCCATTACCAAAATACAGAAAACACATCTTGCACCTCCTCCACAAAATCCGCAAGCCAACGATGCATAGGTGATACCGAGATCTCACTTGCGCATACGAGTGTGTGGAAGGAATTCAAAGAATTACGCAGTTGAATCAATGCAGCACGATAAGGAAAGAATGATGGGAAGTTTATATTAAATGCCCTGTAGCCTCTCGAAAATAGGTATGGACGTCATCATACCGGTCCATAAGACTCTACTAGACACTTGCTCATGACTCGTGGAACCTATGAACCTATCTCTAATACCAACTTGTCACGACAGAAAATCCAACTAGTCGTGATGGCACCTAACCCAACCTTCTAGATAAGCCAATTAACAACAATCCAATTTAATGAGATTTATTGAGACAAATGAATGATAAAATAACTGAACCTTTATACATTTCCCAAGGACTGGTATTACAAATCATAAGCTTCTAAGATTTAGAATTTACAAAGCTGGTATGAAATAAAGTACATCATTTGTTTGAAATATACATGAGCAGATTAAAATTCTAAAGCTACCAAGATCAAGAGGCAACTATGACCGGAAAGCAAGTACATCTTCAAATCCTGCTCCCACTAAACACAACATCTCAGCAGCAACATCCCTATGCCTGTATGTCAAGTGTGCATATCGAATGTAGTGCAACTCAGCCATAAAACCATATGCATACTCTCAGAGTATCAATTCACTCAGTCCTCCCAGTCACTCAATCCTCCCAATCACTCAGTCTTACGGTCACTCAGTGTCACGACACAATTTCACCTATAGGCCGTGATGGTGCCCAACGTCGCTGCTAGGCAAGCCAATAGTGAACTAGCCATGTATTTATTCACGTATATTCGAGGGTTCATACCCTAAGCACCAATTTTAGAAGTTTTACTTACCTCGAACAAGCCAAATCCGATACCGAGCAAGCCAATCGATACTCTAGAAATACCATCCCGTGCGTACCGACCTCCGAACGATTCGTAACAAACCAAAAGCAACTCAAATACATCAAATAATGTCTAAGGAAACAATTTCAAATAATAAAGGTCGAATCTTTAATCAAAAGCCCAAAGTCAACTAAAAAGTCAAACTCAGGCCCGCGCCTCAAAACCTGACAAAACTAATAAAGCTCGACAACTCATTCGATTACGAGTCCAACCATACTAGTTGCACTCAAATCCGACTCTGAATTGATGTTCAAAACTCAAAAATTCACTCTATGAAATTTTAGACAAAATCCATAATTTTTCTCTTTAAAATTCACAATCCAATTATCAAAAATGAAGATAGATTCATGAAATATAATCAAAATCGAGTAGAGAACACTTACCCCAATCTATATGGTGAAAATTGCTTTAAGAATCGTCTCAATCTGAGGTTTATAGCTCAAAATATAAATAAAATGACAAAATCCTCGATTTAAAGTTTCTGCCCAGCCATTCTCGCTTTCGCGAACAATTGAGCCGCTTCTGGAGCGTCGCTTCTACGACATGAACTCTGCTTCTGCGGACTCCACTAGTCAGCTGACCTCGGATTCCAATAGTCACAAGCCGCCATCCGCTTCTGCGATCGAATTCCCGCGCCTGCGAACGCGCAAAGGCGCCAAACATTCCCCTTCTACGGTTTTCCCTCATCCAGCCTTCTTTCGCTTCTGCGGTAATGGGCGCAGGTGCGACCACATCAGGTCCATCAAAACAAGCCATCTCACATGAATGGAAAAATGATCTGAAGAACGTCCACATCTCACCCGAGCCACTTGGGACCCAATCCGAATATACCAAAAAGTCCTATAAAATAATACGGACTTACTGAGGCCTCAAATCACACATAAAAACATCGAAACGACAAATTGTACCACTCAAATTTAAATGAACTTTCAACTTTCAACTTTCAAAACTCGCGCCGAAACATATCAAATCAACCCGGAATGAACCCAAATTTTGCACACAAGTCTCAAATAACATAACAAAGCTATTCCAATTCCTGGCACCACAATCCGAATCCAATATCCTCAAAGTCAACTCTCGGTCAAACTTATGAACTTTCCAAACCTTTAAATTTCCAACTTTTGCCCATTAGCGCCGAATCTTCTAGAAATATCCAAATGCAAATTCGGGTATATGTTCGAGTCCAAAATCTCCATCCGGAACTAATGCAACCATCAAAACTCCAATCCGAGGTCATATACTAAAGGGTCAAACTTGTCAACTCTTCCAACTTAAAGCTTCAATCATGAAATTCATTCTTCCGAATCGATTACGAATAAACTGAAAACCAAAATTGACGATTCACACAAGTCATAAAACATCATACGGAGCTACTCCTGCCCTCAAACTATCGAGCGAAGTACAAATTGCTCAAAACGACCGGTTAGGTCATTATATTCTCCCCCACTTAAACATATGGTCGTCCTCGAACGTGCCCAGAGTCGTTCCAAAGTCATCAAACCACTGTGTAACCTTACCATGCACATACCCCGGGGTGCTCCTACATCACCGTAATCCATATTAGCCTGAGGACACAACATAATTGAAGATCTTTTAATTTAACTTTACCCCGTATACCTTGGAACCCAATTTTCAACATCTAGAATTTCTTACAGGACTCGAATCTCATATCTACATACTGTACAGGCCTGAACAAACTGTATCAAGCCATAACAAAATCCCAAGATGCCATCACATGATATACCACATAACTCAGATACTCACAACAATAACTTCTGACCACAGTAGCTGCTAAAAACAAACCTAATAAAGGTAATAAACCTCATCTCAATTAAAACCTCGTTCAAAACCTTCGTACGCTGCCGATGATGAAAGAAACACGCAGAAACTCATAACCACTCATCAGGTCAACAAGTCATGGTGTCCTCTCGCCTAACCAGAACCATAGCCCCAAATTCTAAGTTGTCCTCCGATATTACCCTTCTAAACACAATGTAATCAAATTCAATAGCAATGACTTCAGGCCCAACGAATTCATCTCATCACATACAAGCTACTCTATTGACATGCCACACCAATACAACCTAAATCCACGAACTGTGCAATTCGTGCACCAATATGCGACAATTTCAATGCACCCAAAAATAGAAAATGACACAAATGAGAGAACCGTCCCGCAAGCTCAACAACTACCACCACAACGCAACGGAACATGAACAAGCTCAATCTAACCAAATGATTCACCCCTCAACACTAACCGTGCTGAGGCAACAAATCTTACCCGGTGTAGAACCCACATCCTTATTAGGCCTACCAATGAGCCTCCAAATCAACCCTGGTAATCCACAAATAGATAATTAACCCTCCCAATGTCCACAATGACCGAACCATAACGCATACTATCATGTGGCTAGCTTTGTCCACATCTTCACGGTCCACAACCACGAAACAATTTCTTTCTGAGAACTCTCAATCTCCAAATTCATAGAATAGATGAATCACCATAGTTGATCCCAACTCCAACACTCGAATGTCTAACACATCTCTCATATACGATCATCCCACGAGGAATACTTCTATAATTCTTCTGTGCCACATAGCAAAATCTGAATATCAGCAGTAGATCGACCAGGCGAGTACCGCAATACCAACGTAGCATCCATAAGTCAAAACTCAATGGACCTTATTAAATATGCACCTTCGAAAACAATACCAAGTAGTAATATCATTCATCTAGTAATATGAAATCGTCTATGTTACCTAAAAATTTATGATCTTTCCTTCAAAACTAAACCGTGACCTTGCACACGCAAATCTCAATCCCATACAGCACACTGCATCTATCATGCCATCATATGCAAAGTACGAGAATCTCATAATCAAATCCGAGTCACAAGCAGAATACATGCCTGCTCAGTCGGAAACCTTCCATTTGATCCCATCCAGGAGAAAATAACAATACACTACATGCTCCTCACGCCGATTGGAAATATCTGTCTCAAACCGTGGTAAAAATCATCGAGAACTCTTCGAAATCTATTTGCACATAACCAAGCCATCAGAACTGAATATCTCTAACTCAACTAAGCCACGCAGGTCGCCAAACCCAAAATTATTGCCACAAAACACCTATAGAGACTCACCACATCATAAGTACCCAAAGAACCGATCATATCCATTACTATGCTGATCCAACCTACTACCAACCTGTCTTATTTCTCCGAGTTCCTTCCAAATTACCCTCAAGTTGACACTTCTCCTTACAAGAACACCACGATTCTTAACCAAAATTCACCCCACGAGATCCTAGCATACAACCACACCGCCCTAAGGCTCATAAGCCGTTGAATTCCCTCTTAGGCACCCGAAAGCACCACAACCGAGACACCCACTCTAAAGAGACCTTCTGTGAATCTAAAGTCATTTCCTTCACCCTCCTGATACTGAAATGTAGAATCCATAATGATACAGAAACACTGCGAGTCCCGAAACCATCCGATGCAAATCCCAGATCTTAGCCATGCAAATCCGGAAAATTCTCAATTGCCACATGTAAATCCTGAATCCATTAGAACCTTCTTGATAGTCCTCCACTCTGCTCAAATCTCAATTGCACCGCCCAAACAAGGTGAACGACCTGTGCCCATTAGCACAACAACGCCCAAAGAATTAATCCATACCTCTAAGTAACCAAGTGATCCTACTCCATGCGCACTACATCCTTAACGAATAACAATTCAATTATTCCATGTTTCTCATATACCCATAAAGAGTAATACATCATGCATCGAGAAATTTCCTTATCTAAGTCATCCTCAAAACCAACATCCATAAATCATAACCATTCCACAAGTATGCCTCAGACTGAAACCAATACAACACATAACCATGCAATCAAATCGTCGATAGCCGACTCCCCACTTGGATAAAAGCCATAGATCAAAACACTCGATAACTCACAATGCACATACTCTATTACTGCCATAATACCATCGTGAGGTTCAACTAAATCCTTCATAAACCCATGTAACACAAACCATGTACTTCAAATTATCTTCTAAGCTCATATTCATCCTCGTGACGGTCAAGTCACTTTTTCCAACCAATCCAAACTCAAATTGCAACACCTATAACCTACTGGTAGAAAAGAAAGCCTTCACACAACATCTTAAGGATCACACATCCGTAGATTACCCGGCAGGTGATAACCCACCTGCTTAGCCTCAAACTGACATCTCTCTATTCCCTTTCATAGCCACAACTACTACGCAATCACTAAATCTTCTTGAGTCTGAACTCATCAACAAGACATGAAAATCGACTTCGTTCCACAAGTGAAATGACATAAAAGAATCTCTCAAAAACTTCATAACTCAAGACTGTATGACACATCCACAGAAATCGAGCATCCACTAGTCCTTTTCACATCTCAAGCAAACTCTTCGCATCACATTCAAACCATCCTAGCACATCCCACAGACACATCCTACTCATCATATAGCCACCAACCACTCACCGAACCACTAGTTTCATTCATAGGAACACCACTAGAAATAGAAGTCCAAATGCATATACTCACACAACTAAAACTACCGGGCCTCAGCTGCGGTCTAAACCGAACCTCGAGTCCTCCATACTAGCCCATCATCAAAACACAGAAAACACATCTTACACCTCATCCACTAAATTCGTAAGCCAACGATGCACCAGTGATACCGAGCGCTCACATGCGCATACGAGTGCGTGGAAGGAATTCAAAGAATTATGCTGTTGAATCAATGTCGCACGATAAGGAAAGAATGATGGGAAGTTTATCTTAAATGCCCTGTAGCCTCTCGAAGATAGGTATGGAAGTCATCATATCGATCCGTAAGACTCTACTAGATACTTTTTCATGACTCGTAGAACCTATGAACCTAGAGCTCAAATACCACTTGTCACGATAAAAAATCCAACTAGTCGTGATGGCACCAAAACCAACCCGCTAGGTAAGCCAACAACAATTCAATTTAGGACTGGTAGTACAAATCATGAGCTTCTAAGATTTAGAATTGACAAAGCTGGTATGAAATAAAGTACATCTGTTTGAAATATACATGAGCAGATTAAAATTCTAAAGCTATCAAGATCAAGAGGCAGTTATGACCGTAACACAGGTACATCTTCAAATCCTACTCCCGCCGTATACATCAACATCAGCAGCAACATCCCTATGCTTGTAAGTCAAGTGTGCATGTCAAATGTAATGCGACTCAGCCATAAAACCATATGCATACTCTTAGAGTATCAATTCACTCAGTGTTCCCAATCACTCAGTCCCACAGTCACTCAATGTCATGACCCAGTTTCACCTTTAGGCCGTGATAGCGGCCAACGTCGCCGCTAGGCAAGCCAACAGTGTACTAGCCATGTAGTTATTCTTTTTAACAATTTCGAAATAGTTTATTTTTATTTATTAAGTAAGAGGTGAAAAAATATAATAAAATAAAGTGTAAACAAATATGAGAACAAGTGTGGCAAAATAGATACTCAAAAGCTGTCAAATGTCTACTAGAATAATTCCAAAACCTGGTGTCACATGTGTATGAGCTACCAGTAGAATATACAAAAATACTAAACTACTTTCTGAAATAGAGTAGACAGAAACTAATGCAAAAGAGTGACTCCGGGTGCTGCCGAACGAACTCAGAAGAGTAGCTCACCACTAGGCTTCGGGGTATTGGTGGTGCGCGCCGGTATGACTGCCAGATGCACCTGCCTCAAATCCTGCACGATTAGTGTAGAAGTGTAGCATGACACATAAATAATATTTACCCAGTAAGTATCCAGTCTAATCTCGAAGAATTAGTGACGGGGGGTCGACATCGACACTTACTATGGCTAACAATAAAATACAGGAATGCTAAATATACATAGAGTATGTGAATAATAATATTAACACAATAACAACAGTGATTAAATAACTCTTTAATAAATAGTAAATTCTAAGAGTCTTCTATTAGCGCATACTAATTCCAAATAAATTTCGAACAAATAAATAAATTATAATCTCTCACTTAATGAAAATAATATCAAGTGTATTCAAGCTTCAAGCATTAACACTCACGATTTATGCTGAGGTCGTACGACCCGATCCAGAATAATATGTACACTGCCGAGGGGCGAGCGACACGAACCATAGATACATCTATTCTACTGTCGAGGCATTCGACCCGCTCCACATGAAGAGAGAATACTTATGAATATCCGATTAAAAGCTATTACAAAGCTAATACACATAGAAGCGAAATTTCGATAATAGTCAAGTAAGCCTCCAAAACTCAATTAAGTGAAGTTCGATCTTTACAAATTCCAATAATTTAGGCACTTTAAATAACAATGAGGGTGCAAAAATTACAAGTATTTCATGATTTGGGTCCTCAGCTACCCGGACATCAGCATAATTAGTAGCTACGCACGGACTCTCGTCACCTCATGCGTACGTAGCCCCCACAATTAGAAGCAAATAGCAATTTAAATCACCTATGGGGTAAATTCCGTCTTACAAGGTTAGGCAAGAGACTTACCTCGTCTCAAAGCTCACTTTCCGGCCACAATTCACTCTAAGGACCCAACTTGGTGCCGAACAATCCGAAGCTCGCCAAATGTTATAAAAATAATCAGTATACGCTCAAAAATTAATAATTTATCTATTAGAGTAATTACCCAACCCAAATTTGAAGATTCTTAATATTAACCCCTAGGCCCACATATCCGGATTTCAAAAATTTTGAAGATAGTTGTTATCCATAACCTCACGAACTCAAATATATAATTTTCACGCAATTCCATAATAATTTTTGTGGTTAAATCCCATTTTTAACAAAACCTAGGTTTTTCAACTAAACCCACAATTTTTTACACTTTATATGCTAAGAATCTACCCAAAATACATGTATTAAACTCATCTCATATAGAAATTACTTACCTCTAAGTGCGAAGTGAAAACCCCTCTTCAAAGAACTCCAAAATCGCCTAAGGGATGTAAGAAATGAGCTAAAATTGCCTAAGTCCTGACATAAAAAGACCTCGCTACCTCCAGCGATTCCGCTTTTGCGGACCAGGGGCCGCATCTGTGGCGCCGCACCTGCGGAAATTCCATCGCAGGTGCGGTCCTAGCCCAGGCCACCAGCCTACGCTACTGTGGGCAAGTACCCGCTTCTGTGGAAGATCGTCGCATCTGCGCTCCAGGCCTGGCCAGCTTCATCTCGCATTTGCTGCCTTCCATCACAGAAACGAGGTCGCTTCTATAGAAATTCCTCCGCTTCTGCGGGCCACAGACCCCTTGCCTAAAGCCGCTTTGGCGGTTAGAAGCTCGCGCCTGTGAGCTCGCACCTGCGGCCAAGATCTCGCAGGTGCGGGCACAACAGAACCAGTGGACCAGCAGTCCCCCAAGCCCAATTCGAGTCTGATTTCCAATCCGATCCACACCCGGGGCCTCGGGGACCCCATCCAAAAACATTCACACATCCAACAACAAAATACGACCCGCTCATGCAATCGAAACACAAGAATAACATCTAGAGGCACGAATCAGATTCCAAAACGCATGAATCAAATTATAAAACTCAAAAATTTCTAGAAACACTTTCGCGCGTCTGATTCCTATCAAATCAACTCGGAATGACGCCAAATTTTGCACGCAAGTCTTAAATCACCATAAGGGACTATTCCCGGGCTTGAATTCCTAAACGGACCTCGATAACATGAAAACCTACTCCAAACCAAATTCAAAGAACTTGAAAAACCTTTAATGTTCCAACTTTCACTATTAAGTGCCGAAACGCTCCTGGGTCATCTAACACCCGATCCGAACATACTCCCAAGTTCAAAATCATCATACGGACCTATTGGGACCATCAAATTCTAGTTCCGAGGTTGTTTACTACAAATGTTGACCCAAGTCAAACTTAACCCTTTTAAGCCAATAATAAGGAACTAAGTAGTCTGATTTAAATCCCAACCCTTCCAAACCCGATCTAACAATCCCCGCAAGTCACAAACAATAAAAGCACATACGGGGAGTCTTATTTAGGGGAACGGGGTTCTAGAAGGCAAAACAAACGGTCAGGTCGTTACATTCTCCACCTCTTAAACAAGCGTTCATCCTCGAACGGGTCAAGAATCGTATCTGGAGTGCCGAATAAGTGTGGATATTTGCTCCGCATGTCCTCCTCGGTCTCCCAAGTCACCTCCTCGACTGGAGACCCCTTCACTGAACTTTTACCGCAGAAATCTTCTTGGACCTCAACTGGCGAACCTGCCTGTCAACAATGACAATTGGCTCCTCCTCAAAACCCGGGCTCTCATCTAACTGAACCATGCTGTAGTCTAACACATGCAACCTGTCGGCATGGTACTTCCGGAGCATAGACACATGGAAGACTGGATGAACTCCAGATAGATTGGGAGGCAAAGCAAGCTCATAAGCAAGATCCCCAACTCGTCTCAACACCTCAAATGGACCTATAAACCTGGGGCTTAACTTGCCCTTCTTCCCGAACCTCATGATTCCCTTCATCGGCGAAACTTTCAAGAGAACTTTCTCGCCCACAATAAATGATAAATCACATGCTTTCTGATCCGCGTAACTCTTCAGTTTGGACTGTGCTGTGCGAAGTCCCTCCTTAATCAACTTTACCTTTTCCAACGCATCCTTCACCAAATCAGTACCACATAACTTAGCCTCGCCGGGCCCGAACCCTCCGATGGGCGAAAGACATCGCCAACCATATAAAGCCTCAAATGGAGCCTCTCGATGATTGGCTGATAACTGTAGTTGTAAGAAAACTCAACCAAAGGTAAGAATCGATCCCACTGCCCTCCGAAGTCAATCAGACATGCTTTGACCATATCCTCAAAGATCTGAACCGTCCACTCCGACTGCCCGTCGGTTTGCGGATGAAAGGCTGTGCTGAGCTCTACCCAGATCCCCAACTCACTCTATACTGCCCTCTAAAAATGCGAAGTAAACAAGGGCCTTTATCTTATATAATGGAAACATGCACACAATGCAATCGAACAATCTCCTGAATGTAATCTGGGCCAATCTCTCTGAAGAATATGTGGTCACGACCGGAATGAAGTGTGCTAACTTATTCAGCCTGTCAACAATGACCCAAACTGTATTAAACTTCCTCAAGCTCCACGGCAACCCAACTACAAAGTCCATAGTGATGCGCTCCCATTTCCACTCAGGTATAACCATCTGCTAGAGTAGGCCACCTGGCCTCTGATGCTCGTACTTAACCTGCTAGCAATTTAGGCACCTCGCTACATATTCGACTATGTCCTTCTTCATCTGTCACCACCAATAATGCTGCCTCAGGTCGCATACATGTTCGTAGCACCTGGATGAATAGAATACCGAGAACTGTGTGCCTCCTCTAAGACCTTCTCCCTCAATCCATCGATATTAGGGACATCATAGACGACCCTGGAGTCGCAGAACTCCATCTTCATCGACAATAACCTCCTTGGCACCAACCTGTAGTACTGTCTCTCTGAGAACCAATAAGTGTGGATCGTCGTATGAGTGAGCCTTGATCTGCTCGAATAGTGATGACTGGGTGACGATACATGCAAGACTCAGTTAGGCTCTGAAATATCAAACCTCACAAGTCTGTTAGCCAAGGACTGAATGTCCAAGGCTAGTGACCTCTCCTCTGTAAAAATGAATGCCAAACTACCCATACTCTCCGCCTTTCTACTCAAGGCATCCGCAACCACATTCGCCTTTCCGGGATGATAAAGGATGGTAATGTCATAATCTTTCAGTAACTCAAGCCACATGCACTGCCTCAAATTGAGATCCCTCTTCTTGAAAAAATGCTACAAGTTCCGATGATTGGTGTAGATCTCACAGGACACCCCATGAAGATAATGTCTCCAAATCTTAAGAGCATGAACTATCGCAGCCAACTCCAAATCATGTACGGGGTAATTCTTCTTGTAGGGCTTCAACTGACGTGAAGCATATGCAATAACTCGCCCCTCCTGCATCAATACACAACCTAGGCCAACGCGTAAAGCGTCACAATACACAGTATACATCCCTGAACCAGAAGGCAACACTAGCACTGGTGCTGAAGTTAAGGCGGTCTTGAGCTTCTGAAAGCTCGTCTCACAATAATCGGACCATCGAAATGGAGCACCCTTCTGGGTCAATCTAGTCAAAGGTGATACAATAGATGAGAAACCCTCCACAATCATCGATAATAACCTGCTAACCCCAAGAAGCTCCTGATCTCGGTCGCTGTGGTAGGACGAGGCCAACTCTGAACTGCCTCGATCTTCTTGGGATCTACCTTAATACTCTCGCCAGATAAAACATGCCCCAAGATTGCTACAGAATCTAACCAAAACTCACACTTGGAGAACTTAGCATATATCTTCTGTTCCCGCAAGGTCTAAAGAACCACTCTCCAATGCTGCTTGTGCTCCTCCATGCTACACGAGTAGATCAGAATGTCATCAATGAATACAATGACAAACGAATCAATTTATATGGCCTGAACACCCAGTTCATCAAATCCATAAATGTCGCAGGGGCGTTAGTTAAACCGAAGGACATCACCGGAAACTTATAGTGGGCATATCTAGTGCGGAAAGCCATCTTCGGAACATCCGATTCACGAATCTTCAACTGATGGTACCCCGATCTCAAGTCAATCTTAAAAAACACCCTGGCACCCTGCAGGTGGTCAAAAAAATATCACTACGCGGCAACGGGTACTTGTTCTTAATGGTAACTTTGTTCAACTGGCAGTAATCAGTGCATCCTCACAGTCTCATCTTTCTTCTTCACGAATAACACCGGTGCACCCCAAGGTGACACACTTGGTCTGACGTACCCCTTTGCTAGCAACTCCTCAAGTTGTTCGTTCAACTCCTTCAACTCCTCCGGAGCCATGCGTTACGGTGGGATAGAGATAGGCTGGGTACCTGGAGCCAAATCAATACAGAAATTGATATCACAATCTGGTGGCATGCCTGGAAGATCAGAAGGAAACATATCGGAGAACTCCCTGACCACGGGCACTGAATCAATCCGGAATCTCTGTAGTAGTATCCCAAACATAAGCTAGATAAGCCAAAAAAACCCTTCTCAACCATGTGACGAGCCTTCAGAAAGAGATAACCCGACTAGATGTACTGACAGACGAACCCTTCCACTCCAATCTAGGAAGCTCTGGCATTGCCAAGGTAACAGTCTTGGCATGGCAATCAAGGATAGCGTGATATGGGGAACACCAATCCATGCTCAAGGTGACCTCAAAGTCGGTCATATCAAGCAACAGAAGATCCGCTCTAGTCTCATAGCCACAGGAAGTCACGATACAGAACCGATAGACCCGATCCAGAATAACAGAATCGCCCACTGGAGTGGACACATAAACAGGAATACCCAAGGACTCGCGAGGAACACCCAACAAATGAGAAAACAAAGATGAAACATATGAATATGTAGACTCTAGATCAAATAGTACCGAAGCATCCCTACCGCAGACAGAAATAATACCTGTGATCACGGCATTTGAGACTACTGCATCTGGTCTGGCTGGAAAGGTATAGGACCTGGCTAGAGCGCCACCTAGCTAGCCTCCACCTCTAGGATGGCCCCTACCCACCTGCCCTCCACCTCTGGGCGACCGGACGGTTGGTGTGGCAGCTAGTGCCGTAATCATAGGCTGCTGATCCTGCTGTAATGCCTTGCCCCGAAGCCTGGGGCAGAACCTTCTCGCATGACTAAGATCCTCGCACTCGAAACAATCTCTCGGCACGGTGGACTGCTGACCTGAAGTCTAACCCTGATGGCCTGAAGATCCACTGGAGGAACCCTGAATAGCTGGAAGACAGTAGGAGCTCTCTGGAGTGGCACCGAAATAAGGCCGCACTAGAGCACCCCGAGAAGGCGACGGTGCTGGACGTCTTCGTCCTCTATCACGAGCTGGAGCCCTTCTTCGGCCTCTGCCTCGGCCTCTAGCAATAGGGGGAGTAGCTCCTCCATGATCGGGTACATCTGTCGCGCGCATTCTCACCATCTATGAGCAAATAAGAGAAAGATGCTTAGCACAACATCAATTGCACGATAGGAGATGAAGAAAGAGTAGTTTCCTAACAACCTATAGCCTCTCAAAGATAAGCACGGACGTCTCCGCACCGATCCGCAAGACTCTATTAGGCCTGCTCATAACTTGTGATACCTAAATGAACCTAGTGCTCTGATACCATGTTGTCACGATCCAATTTTACCTATAGGCCGTGACGGTGCCCAACATCGCTGCTAGGCAAGCCAATGGTGAACTACCCATGTATTTATTCTTTTTAACAATTTTGAAATATTTTATTTTTATTTATTAAGTAAGTAAGAGGTGAAAAATATTAATAAAATAAAGTGTAAACAAATATGAGAACAAGTGTGGCGAAATAAATACTCAAAAGCCATCAAATGTCTACTAGCATAATTCCAAAACCTGGTGTCACAAGTGTATGAGCTAATAGTAGAATATACAAAATACTAAACTACTGTCTGAAATAAAGTAGACATAAAGTAATGCAAAAGAGAGACTCCGGGTGCTGCCGAACGGACTCAGAAGGGTAGCTCACCATTAGACCTCGGGGTATCGGGGTTGCGCGCTGGTATGACCGCCAGATGCACCTGCCTCAGATCCTGCACTATTAGTGCAGAAGTGTAGGGTGAGTATATAAACAACATGTACCCAGTAAGTATCCAGTCTAACCTCGAAGAATTAGTGACGAGGGGTCGACATTGACACTTACTATGGGCTAACAATAAAATACATAAATGCTAAATAGACATAGAGTATGTTAACTACAGTGATTAAATAATTCTTTAACAAATAATAAATTCCAAGAGTCTTCTATTAATACTAATTCCAAATAAATTTCGAACAAATAAATATATTATAATCTCTCACTTCATCAAAATAATATCAAGTGTGTTCAGGCTTCAAGCATTAACATGCACGCTATATGCCGATGTCGTATGACCCGATCTAGAATAATGTGTACACTATTGAGGGTCGAGCGGCACGAACTATAGATGCATCTATTCTACTGCCGAGACGTTCGGCCCGCTCCACAAGAAGAGAGATACTTATGAACATCCGATTTAAAAGCTATTAAAAAGCTAATACACAAAGAAGCGAAATTTTGATTAATAGTCAAGTAACCCTCCAAAACTCAATTAAGGGAAATTCGGTCTTTACTAACTCCTTATCAAGTTTAAATATAATTTAGGAAATTTAATTAACACGTAGGGTGCAAACATTACAAGTATTTCATGATTTAGGGACCTAAGCTACCCGGACATAAGCATAATTAGTAGCTATGCACGGACTCTCGTCACCTCGTGCGTAAGTAGCCCCCACAATTAGAAGAAAATAGTAATTTAAATCACCTAAAGGGTAAATTCCCTCTTACAAGGTTAGGCAAGAGACTTACCTCGTATCAAAGCTCACTTTCCGACCAGAATTCACACTAAGGACCAAACTTGGTGCCGAACAATCCGAAGCTAGCCAAATATTATATAAAATAATATATAAACGCTCAAAATTTAATAATTTAGCTATTAAAGTAATTACCCAACCCAAATTGAAAGATTCTTAAAATTCACCCCCCGGGCCCACGTGCCCGAATTCTATAAGTTTTCGAAGATAATTGTTATCCATAACCTCACGAACTCAAATATATAATTTTCACCCAGTTCCATAACTATTTTTGTGGTTAAATCTCATTTTTATCAAAACCTAAGTTTTTCAACTAAACCCACAATTTTCTACACTTTTATATGCTAAGAATCTACCCAAAATACATGTATTAAACTTATTTCATATAGAAATTACTTATCACTAAATGTTAGGTGAATATCCCTCTTCAAAGAACTCCAAAATCGCCTAAGGGATGTAAGAAATGAGCTAGAATCCCTTAGGTCCCAACATAACAGACCTCACTGCCTTCAGCGACTCCGCTTCTGCGGACCAGAAGTCGCATTTGCAGCGCCGCACCTACGGAAATTCCATCGCTGGTGCGGTCCTAACCCAAGCCACCAGCCTACACTTCTGCAGACGGGTACCCGCTTCTGCGGACCAGGCCTAGCCAACCTCATCTCGCATCTGCGGCCCTTCCATCGCAGAAGCGAGACTGCTTTTGCAGAAACTCCTCCGCTTCTGCGGGCCACAGACCCTTTACCCAAAGTTGCTTCTGCGATTAGAAGCTAGAACCTACGAGCTTGCACCTGGCGGCCAAGATCTCGTAGGTGAAGGCACACCAGAACTGGTGCACCAGTAGTCCCCCAAGCCCAAATTCAAGTCTGATTTCCAATCCGATCCACACCTGGGGCGCAGGGACCCCATCTAACAACACTCACACATCCAACAACATAATACGGACTCACTCGCACACTCGAAACACTAGAATAACATTTAGAAGAACGAATCGGATTCCAAAACGCATGCATCGAATTATAAAACTCAAAAACTTCTAGAAACACTTTAGTGCGTCCGATTCCTATCAAATCAACTCTGAATGATGCCAAATTTTGCGTGCAAATATTAAATCACCATACAGGACTATTTCAGGGCTCAGATTCTCAAACAGACCTCGATAATACAAAAATCTACTCCAAACAAAATTTAAAGAACTTGAAAAACCTTCAATGTGCCAACTTTCACAATTAGTGTCGAAACGATCTCGGGTCATGTAAAATCCGATCCGAACATACGCCCAAGTCCAAAATTATCATACAGACCTATTTGGACCATCAAATCCCAGTTCTGAGAACATTTACTACAAATGTTGCCCCAAGTCATACTTAACCTTTTTAAGCCAATAATAAGGAACTAAGTGTTCCAATTTCAACCCAAACCCTTCCAAACCCGATCTAACCATCCCCGCAAGTAATAAAATAGTAAAAGTACATACGAGGAGTCTTATTTAGGGGAAAAGGGTTCTAGAAGGCAAAATAATCGGTCGGGTCGTTACACTCAGTCCTCACAGTCACTCAGTCGTCCCAATCACTCAGCACTCGCTCTCGGCACTCGCACTCGCACTCAGTAGGTACCTGCGCTCACTGTGGGTGTGCAGACTCTGGAGGGCCAAATCCAGCCCAAGCGCTATAATATGCCAATCATGGCATGAATCAATAATACCTGTTGCGGCGTGCAGCTCGATCCCATCAATATCCTCACAATCAGGCCCTCGGCCTCACTTAGTCATCGATCTCTCTAGTCTCTCGGGCTCACAGTGTCATGAAACTCAGCCCAAAATGATGATGTGATGTATCAATGAATAGTAGCAGAGACTGAGAGATGATATGCAAATGAATGCGTATGACTGAGTATGTAATTGCATTGTACGCAAATTAACTCAACAGCAGAAATGACCTTAGTGGGTCCCAACATGATAAGCATATATCCTAGACATCATTTCTAACATGGATCACAACTCAGTCACTCTAGAACGTAGAGATTTCAGAGATACAAATAAGATTAGGTAACTACACAGTACCACAGAAATAACCGAGTCACAATTCACACGATGCACGTCCACACGCCCATCACCTAGCATGTGCGTCACCACAACACCAAACACATATCACGTATATTCAAGGGTTCATACCCTCAGCACCAAGTTTAGAAGTGTTACTTACCTCGAACAAGCCAAATTCAATACTGAGCAAGCCAAACGGTACTCCAGAAATGCCATCCCGCGAGTACAAACCTACAAACGGTTCGAAACTAACCAAAAGAACCTCAAATACAGCAATTAATGCCTAAGGAAACAATTCCAAATGATAAAGGTCGAATCTTTAATCAAAAGCCCAAAGTCAACTAAAAAGTCAAATTCGGGCCCGCGCATCAGAACCCGACAAAACTCACAAAGTCGACAGCCCATTTGATTACAAGTCCAACCATACTAGTTTCACTCAAATCTGGCTCTGAATCGATGTTCAAAACTCAAAAATTTACTCTATAAAACTTTAGACAAAATCCGCAATTTTTCTCTTTAAAATTCACAATTCAATTATAAAAAACGAAGATAGATTCATGAAATATAATTAAAATCGAGTAGAGAACACTTACCTCAATACATATGGTGAAAATTGCTTCAAAAATCGTCTTAATCCGAGGTCTATAGGTCCAAATATGAATAAAATGACCAAGCCCTCGATTTAAAGCTTCTGTCCAACCATTCTCGCTTTTGCAAACAAATGAGCCGCTTCTGTAAACAAATGAGCCGTTTCTACGATGTCGCTTTTGCGGACTACACTAGCTAGCTGACCCCTCGCACCTGCGGACACTATTCCGATTCCCCGCAATTGCAGATGCGAGGTTAAAATACGCATTTGAGAAAACTCCCAAACAAGTCGCCATGTGCTTCTGCGATCGAATTCCCGCACCTGCTGACGCGCAGAGGCGCCTAACATTCCGTTTCTGCGGTTTTCCCTCATCCAGCCTTCCTTCGTTTCTGTGCCCATGATACCGCATCTGTGACCATCGCACCTGCGCCCATTACCCCGCAGGTGCGACTACATCAGGTCCAGCAAAACCAGCCATATCACATGAATGGAAAAATGAACTGAAACACGTCCGCATCTCACCCGAGCCACTTGGGACCCCGTTCGAATATACCAACAAGTCCTATAACATAATAAGGTACTTACTCGAGGCCTCAAATAACACATAACAACATCTAAACAATGAATCGTACCACAATTCAAACTTAAATGAACTTTGAACTTTCAACTTCCAAAACTCGCGTCGAAACATATCAAATCAACCCGGAATGAACCCAAATTTTGCACACAAGTCTCAGATAATATAATGAAGCTATTCTAATTCCCGAAACCACATTCCGAGTCTGACATCCTCAAAGTAAACTCTCGGTCAATCTTATGAATTTTCCAAACTTTTAAATTTTCAACTTTCGTCAATTAGCAAAGAAACCTTCTAGAAATATCCAAATACAAATCCGGGCATACGCTTGAGTCTAAAATCACTATCCGGACCTAACGGAACCATCAAAACTCTAATCCGGGGTCAAATACTAAAGGTCAAACTTGGTCAACTCTTCCAACTTAAAGCTTCAATCATGAAATTCATTCTTTCAAATCGATTCTCAATAACCTGAAAACCAAAACGATGTTTCACACAAGTCACAATACATCATACGGAGCTACTCATTCCCTCAAATTACCGAGCCAAGTGTAAATTGCTCAAAATAACCGGTCGGATCGTTGCAAATAGTAATAACACTCATACTAATACTAATAATAATGATATAGTAGTAACTGTCACTCCTCCTTTTTCGCGTGGGACGCGAGACTTTACTAAACCCTTTTGGATATAAAGGCTTAATAAAACTCGAAAAGGAGTTTTCAATTTTGAAAGTGACAAAGATAGGATTTAAAAAGGAAAAATTAAGAGACGCCACATGACAATTGATTCCGGTGTGCCAGGCCACCATTTTAGAACTTAGACTCAAGGTCAAGTTCACACCAGAGATTTGGGTAAGGGGGTTCATTTGACTCGGGGAGAAGGTGTTAGGCATTCCCCGGGTCCTGTGAAAGTCACGGTTGCGTACTCGATTTAGTTGGCTTTTAGAATATTCGAATTGAAACAAACACAATCAAGAGAAACACAAACGCACAAGAGGTTCGAGGTCGTTCCCACCTAGTAAAAGAAAAATAAAACTAAAACTGAAATACTACGAGTTTCACTTTTGGTCTTCACATACAAATACCTCGGGGCATTCCCCGGAATATCAAATACATAAGTCCCTCGGGGCATTCCCCGAATAAATTCAACTAGGGAACGACCTCTCACCTCAAAAATTAACAAAACGTCCTAGTATTGCCTACCCAAGTGTGATCGGCCTAAACATGTTACTAGCGAGCAATGTAATGAAATAAGAAAATAAGATCTAAAAGAAAGATAAAATTTCAGTTCAGGGCCTTGTTCTTTTAACTTCTATTTCAAGTATTTAACCAAACCCGGCCCAAAAGACACGAAAAACAGGAAAAAGAGCAGAATCATCACTGCAAATGGGGATATACTATCGCACATCCCTCATGCGAATCACATTCTACGCATAAAAGGGTCGCAGATCAGAACAAAATCTTAGACAGTGTCTAACGTCAAAATGCGATCCAATTTGCGATCCCAAATCATGTATGCGAACCGCAGATCGCACTTGGAGATCGCAAACCCAAACAGAGTCCTGGGCGAGATTCAAAGCCCATAATGCGATCTCATCTGCGATAATCACTTCAAAAATGCGAACCGCATATCAGCTATGCAGTCGCAAATTCAACACCAAAAACAGATTGATTCTATGTTTCTGACAGTTAAGTCAAAAATGCGAACCGCATATAAGTTATGCGGTCGCAGATTCAACATCAAACGTAGATGATTTGATTGTTCATTTCGATTTTTTCATTGTTAGGTGATTATATCAAACATCAACCACTTTACGATATTCATTAAGGTATAATTTGAGCAGATTAATTCATAAAAGCAACAAATTGGAGACAAACACCTACAACTCTACTGTACTTTTATCATACTAACAAAATGAGCAAGAATTAGGAATTGAACCTAAATGAGAATCCATAGTGATTTGAACGTCGATACAAGCAACAGGGACAACGAACCGCGACCAGAACTTGAACCAGCAACTAAATCGAATCCGAACACTTGAACTAAAGTCGAAGAAACGGAAATAGAGGTCCCTCTGTTTTTGGATTTTTTGATATATTGAGGAAGAAGAAAATTAAAATCGATTGAACTCTCTTTTTGGTGCTTTTGTTTTCTGAGCTTTAAACTAAACTTGTAATAATATAAAAACCCTCTTCAAATCGCTCATTTTGATTTCTATCTATTTCCCTTTTCTTGACTTTCCTCCCAACTCCTCAGAAAACTCTCTCCCTGTCTCACTACTCAGACCCTCTCCTCTTAAATCTTCTATCCTTGTTATCCAAGAAAACTCCCTTCCAGAATCCTCCCCAAATCTGTTAGTATTTAGTGAAATCAGTGGGGGGAGGTGGTGTGTTGAGGAGTGTGTGTGTGTGAGGGAATATTTTGTGTCAGAGTCTGTTATATCCAACAGAGGGATAAGAAAGGTTGAATTATTGGGTTGTTCAATTTGGGCCTGCCTTTGGATCAGGCTCCAATTTTATGAAAGTTGGGCCTAGAAACAAAGCTGAAAATCAATTCAAGTATCCACAAATAAGACCTTTGATTTAATTAAATAACATTGCTAAAGATAAAAATTGCGACCATATTTTTGTATTTTCTAATTCTGTACCTAAAATAGAATTAAATTTAACAAAGAAGGGAATTCCTACAGAAATAAAGCTCTAATAATTATTCTACAAGTACTATAACTATTAGAGGTGATTATAACACGTGGGTCAAAAATTACATGTCTACAGCTGCCCCTCTTTGACGGGAAACACAGAGTGTTTTCAGACAAAGAACAACAAGACATGTTTTTGACCCGATCTCTGCTTGGGGAAACCAAAATTAAAGGAAAGAGAATGTGACCGAGCCCTGGTATTTGAGCTGCCTACATATCCTTGGTTACAAAGTAATCAGGCCACGTGTAGTTCGTAAATGAGAAGGGTAATGGAGTATCGAGGTAGGGAGTTGAGTGCAGTACTGTCGAGGTTCGGTCCGCGGTTCCTGCCATTACATCAAAATAAAGGAAAGATTACATCAGGAGCAAAAGAAGAATACAAGATCCTATTTTACTTCTTGTCTTGAATCTTCTTTGAACTTCTACTTGATCTTCAATATAGAACTGAAAAGGATGGACCCTATTCTTCAGGCGGGCTCCTGATGCTTCTTGTGAATTTGAAGTGACTCTGAAATGGATTTCCTCATTTTCCAGGTGGGTGCCTGATTTCCGAAACCTGAAAGCATTCCCTCGTTATCCAGGTGGGCGCCTGATTGCTAAAACTTGAAATGTATTCCCTCGTTATCCAGGTGGGCGCCTGATGGCTAAAACTTGAAAATGTATTCCCTCATTATCCAGGTGGGCGCCTGACGGTAAAACTTGAAATGTATTCCCTCGTTATCCAGGTGGGCGCCTGATGGCTAAAACTTGAAATGTATTCCCTCGTTATCCAGGTGGGAGCCTGATGCTACAATAAAGAAAACAAAACAAAAGAAACGTTTCTGCCCCAGTTTGGAACCTGGGCATGTCTGCGGGGATTAATCGAATTATGTTACCTAAAAAATTCTAAGAATTTAAAAACTAATTCCCATTATCCAGGAGGGTCCTGAGAAATTTAAAACTAATTCTCATTATCCAGGAGAGTCCTGAGAAATTTAAAGCTAATTCCCATTATCTAGGAGGGTCCTGAGAATTTAAAAACTAAATCCCATTATTCAGGAGGGTCCTGAGAACTAAAAATTAAATCTCATTATCCAGGAGGGTCCTCAGAATTTAAAAACTAAATCCCATTATCCAGGAGGGTCCTGGAAATTAAAAATGAATTTATCTGAGCCATGCTCTTTGCTTGGGGAATTCTCAATAGAAACTTTTGCCTCCTGAGTCATGTCTTCTTCACAAGAGGGCTTTGTGGATTGACAAATTTTCATGCTTCCTGTTTTAGATAAATAAAATCTTGTTATTTTGAAAAATGTGGTGGTTAGTTTGTGGCATCATTGCTGGGGTTCTGCTTCTGCTGGGGAGTAAATTCAAGTTTTAACTCTGTCGGGGATCTGCTTCTGCTGACTTCCCTACTTCATCCTGATCAGCTGTGGTATTGCATTTTCATTCTGGACGCAGCTGCATCCTTGTATTTTCAAAACTCAAGAATCACCTTATTGCCTGAACTTTGATTATCTGCATACCGCTAATTCCAGATCATGTCCCTTGCGAGATGCCTGGCCAAGTTCCGCTTTGCGCAATTTAGAAGTTGGTAGTAGGCTTTGAAATCCTTTCCTGCTTGTTTGTCGTGGGCTAATTTGAAGGAAATTCATAAAGATAGACTCAAAAATCAAAGTGTAATGATTTTGGGACAAAAAGGAATCATAGGAAAATCTTGAACACGGATGAAGGAAATTGAGAAAAGAAGGACTTATCTGAGGGAGACAGCCAGCTCCAATGATCATGACATGCATTTCGGATTGATCAGCCTAATCCGTCCAACCAATCATATTCAGCTTCAATGGCATAAGCACATACCTCGGGGACCGACCCTTCACTGATCCTATTTCTCTGGTTGGTTTATCTTTCAACTCACCATCGCCTTATGGTGCCCGTGAGGGTTTTCACCGATAAGACTCTCTCATTTTAAATTTTCTCTCATCTCACCATCGTCTTATGGTGCCCGTAAGGGTTTTCACCAATAAGACTCTCTCATTTTATATTTCTCTCATCTCTTGAATGGAGTGTTGCCCCTGATGCAGATCATGTCTCTATCTCGCTTGAGCCGGCATCCTCAAAGATTGATCAGAAGGTCTTTCTTTCGACCGTAATGTAGGCTTTTGGACAAAGTTAGAAAGAAAGGGTGGCATGAAGGCTCAAAATAACTCAAGAGGAAATAGGGGTAAAATTACAACTTTTGGAATCAGATTTTTCGAATCCGACACTTCTGCCCCAGTTTCTTTGGGGCTGGAGAAATTTTTATTTTTATTTTGGTGAGACCGAACCGTAAGGCTGCCTACGTTTCCTTAAAAGGAATCAGGTCAAACGTAGTTCAAACTCTTTCCTTTTCCTTTTGTTTGTTTGTTTTTTGTTCTTCTTCCTTTTTTTTTTCTTTTTCTTCTTCTTTTTATTTTCCTTTTCTTTCTCCTCTTTTTTTTTCTTCTTCTTTTTTTTATTTTTTTATTTCTGCTACTGATTCCAAAAGAGGGGTATGAAAGAAAACAAATAAGGCTCAAAAAGGGTAGCGAATGATAAAAGTGTTTGGGTAGCGGAATAAAAATGCCTTCGTCATTTCAACTTCGAACATGCCAAGTACAAGATGCAATTTGAAAATGAGAAAAGAGATCATACATAATACCTCTTAACAGCATCAGAATTCATAACCATATCTACACATTTGCCTTCCATGTCTGTTAAATGCAAGGCATCATTAGGCAACACTCTTGTCACAATGAATGGTCCATGACAGTTTGGGGCGAATTTGCCTTTAGCTTCCACTTGATGAGGAAGAATGTGTTTCAATACCATTTGGCCCACTTCAAATTTCCGGGGACGCACCTTTTTGTTGTATGCTCTAGCCATTCTCTTCTGATACAGTTGGCCATGACATACTGCAGCCAATCTTTTTTCATCAATTAGACTAAACTGTTTGAGCCGGGTTTTGACCCACTCGTTATCATCAATTTCGGCTTCTGCAACGATCCGAAGAGATGGAATCTCAACTTCTACAGGTATAATTGCCTCAGTTCCATATACCAGCAGATAAGGAGTTGCACCCTCTGAGGTGCGAATAGTAGTGCGATAGCCCAGTGGTGCAAAAGGCAACTTTTCATGCCACTGCTGAGAACTTTGAACCATCTTACGAAGTATCTTCTTTATGTTCTTTTTAGCAGCCTCAACAGCTCCATTTGCCTTGGGGCGATACGGAGTGGAGTTTCTATGCATAATCTTGAACTGTTGGCATACCTCTTTCATCAAATGACTGTTGAGATTAGCAGCACTGTCTGTGATGATCACCTTGGGAATTTCGAACCGACAAATGATGTTTGAATGAAAAAAATCCATCACTGCCTTCTTGGTTACGGACTTGAAAGTTACAGCTTCGACCCACTTGGTAAAGTAATCAATGGCCACCAGAATAAACCTATGCCCATTTGACGCTGCCGGCTCAATCGGCCCAATAACATCCATGCCCCAAGCAACAAAGGGCCAAGGTGCAGACATTGTGTGCAACTCGGATGGAGGAGAATGAATCAAATCACCGTGTACCTGGCACTAATGACACTTGCGGACAAAGCTGATACAATCTCGTTCCATGGTGAGCCAATAATAACCTGCTCGAAGTATCTTCTTTGCCAATACATACCCGTTCATATGTGGACCGCAAACTCCAGAATGTACTTCGGCGATGATAATTGAAGCCTCCTTAGCATCTATGCACCTCAGCAGTCCTAAATCCGGAGTCCTCTTGTACAAGATTCCTCCATTCAAGAAAAATCCGCTGGCCAGACGTCGAATGGTTCTCTTTTGGTCACCTGTAGCATGTACTGGATATACCCCCGACCTGATGTATTCCTTGATATCATGGAACCAAGGCTCGCCATCGATTTCCTCTTCCACCATATTACAATAGGCATGTTGATCACGAACTTGGATTTGTATTGGGTCGACATAAACCTTGTCTGGATGATGTAACATTGACGCTAGGGTGGCCAAGGCATCAGCAATCTCATTATGAATCCTAGGAATATGTCTAAATTCAACTGACCTGAAGCGTTTACAAAGATAATGCAAGTACTGTCGGTAAGGTATGAGCTTCAAATCTCGAGTTTCCCATTCTCCTTGAATCGGGTGGACCAGCAAGTCTGAGTCACCCAGAACCAGTATTTCCTGAACTCCCATGTCTATAGCCAACCTCAAACCCAGAATGCATGCTTCGTACTCAGCCATGTTGTTGGTGCAATAAAATCGAAGCTGGGCTGTTACAGGGTAGTGTTTCCCTGTATTAGAGATAAGTACAGCCCCTATTCCGACCCCTTTCATGTTAGCAGCTCCATCAAAGAAAAGTTTCCAACCTGGTTTTTCATTGTGATCAAACTCGTCAACACAAATGATCTCTTCGTTAGGAAAATAAGTCTTCAATGGCTCGTATTCATCATCCACTGGATTCTCGGCTAAGTGGTCGGCTAAAGCTTGGGCATTCATCGCGGTTCGAATCACATAGATGATATCAAATTCTGTGAGTAAAATCTATCACTTTGCAAGTCTTCCGGTGGGCATAGGTTTCTGAAAGATGTACTTCAAAGGATCCATGCGAGAAATGAGGTAAGTAGTGTGGGATGACAGATAATGCTTCAACTTTTGTGCCACCCAAGTCAGGGCGCAACATGTCCTCTCAAGCAGTGTGTACCTACCCTCATAGGGAGTGAACTTCTTACTAAGATAATAGACTGCTTGCTCCTTCTTTCCTGTGATGTCATGTTGACCCAACACGCAACCAAAAGAGTTGTCCAAGACTGTCAAATAAAGAATTAGAGGTCTCCCCGGCTTTGGTGGTACCAGCACCGGTGGATTTGACAGGTACCTCTTGATCTTATCGAATGCTTCTTGGCACTCGTCAGTCCACCTGACTGCGGCATTCTTCTTCAGCATCTTAAAGATGGGCTCACAGGTTGTCGTGAGTTGAGCAATAAACCTGCTGATGTAATTTAACCTTCCTAGTAGGCTCATCACCTCTATTTTGTTCCTCGGCGGCGGTAATTCTTGAATGGCTTTGATCTTTGACGGATCCAGCTCAATACTGCGTCGACTGACCACGAATCCCACCAGTTTCCCAGGCAAGACACCGAATGTATAGTTTGCTGGATTGAGCTTGAGATTGTACCTGCAGAGCCTTTGGAAAAACTTCCTCAGATCTTTGACATGGTCAGACTGCTTCTTTGACTTTATGATCACATCATCTACATAAAACTCAATCTCTTTATGTATCATGTCATGAAACATTGTAGTCATTGCCCTCATGTAAGTTGCCCCAGCATTCTTCAATCCAAATGGCATCACCCGATAACAGTACGTTCCCCATGGCGTGATGAATGCTGTCTTTTCTGCATCTTCCTCGTCCATCAAGATCTGATGATATCTCGCATAACAGTCCACAAAAGAACCAATCTCATGCTTGGCACAATTATCGATTAGAATGTGAATGTTCGGCAATGGAAAGTCATCCTTTGGGCTTGCTTTGTTGAGGTCACGGTAATCAACACAGACCCTGGTCTTACCATCCTTCTTTTGTACTGGCAGAACGTTGGCTAACCAAACGGGATAGCGAGTGACCCGAATAACCTTTGCAGTAAGCTGCTTTGTGATTTCTTCTTTGATCTTCACACTCATATCGGTCTTGAACTTTCGCAACTTTTGCTTGACGGGAGGACATGCTGGATCAGTTAGCAATTTATGGACTACCAGATCAGTGCTCAAACCCGGAATCTCGTCATATAACCAGGCAAAGACATCTTTGTACTCAAACAATATTTTGATTATTTCCTCCTTCACTCGTGGCTATAGACGCACACTTATCTTGGTTTCCCTAACATCATCCTGGTCCCCTAAATTGATTGCTTCAGTCTCACTCAAATTAGGTTTTGGTTTTTCTTCAAATTGTTTTAGCTCTTTTCTGATTTGTTCAAATACCGCTTCTTCATCATATTCTATTTCATCATCATACTCTACTTCTTGGATTGTTATTTCAGAATTAGATTGACTTTTAGAACTCGGCTGAAAATTCCTCATGCATGTCATGTCACTGCAACCAGCATAAAATGAACTGTATAAAAGAAACAAAAGTAAAACACTATTAAGAATAATGAAAAACGGGAAATTGCATTTCACTGAAAATAAAAGGATAGAAAGGTCTGAGCATCAAGATAAGCAAAACTTAAAAATAAAGATCCGGATTACAACCCTAGAACGACCTAGATAACAGAAAAAGGAAATAAAGCAAACTACCAAAACTCCTTCCTGGTGGGGAGAGGAGTAACTTCCCAATTGCTAAGCTTCACGTTTGGGCCAACAAATTGCACATCTGCTTTGCTAGAGCCTTCACCATTCTCTACCATATTGAACTTTTTGAAAAGACTTCGGAACCCCTTGGTTATCTCTTCATAAACATTGACCATAGGTTCTGAAATTAAGGAAGTTGGAGGTTTTTCGGCTCCTAGTTTGACAAAAGACTTGGAGATGTGTGGGACTGGCTTGGAGAGTGACCATACCTTCTATTTTGGATTCTTAAACCTTTTCATGTCCTTTTCTGTGGGCGTGAATCCCAAACCAAATGTACCATAATTCTCGTTGGGGCATATTGGATGCACAAAACCTTGCAGAGATGATCCCAGACCCTTGCCTGGCACAAAACAATTCTTCAACATTTCAGTTGCAACCATGAAAGATGCAGAGGATAGCTTGGGACCCGGCATGTGTTCTCCTTCGGTGATCTTCTCAATAGACACTGTTTCGAAAGTTTGAAAAACCCAAGGTCCTTTTGTGTCGTTGCAGGCCGGCAAATCTTCCTCACCGTGCACAACTATTTCTTGCCTGTCCCATTCAAACATCACCATTTGATGCAGAGAGGATAGGACTGCCTTAGCAGCATGTATCCATGGCCTTCCCAACAACAGATTGTAGGAAACGGCTACATCTGATACTTGGAATTCCATGGTAAACTCAACTGGCTCTATTGACAATTCAAGCATTATGTCTCCGATAGAATCTTTACCTCCTCCATCAAAGCCTCGAACGAACACACTGTTCAAGAGGATCCTTTCGGTACCAATCTTCAGTTTTTGCAGAGTAGACAAAGGACAAATATTCGCACTAGAGCCATTGTCAATCAAAACCCTTGAAACAATAGAATCTTCACACTTCACTGTGAGATAAAGAGCTTGGTTGTGTTCTGTGCCCTCGACAGGAAGTTCATCATCCGAGAAAGTGATCCTATTTTCTTCGAAGATCTTGCCAGCTATCTTTTCCAAGTGGTTCACCATAATCTTATCAGGAACATGTGACTCTTTTAAAATCTTCATCAAGACTCTGCGATGTTCATCGGAATGTATCAGCAAAGACAAAAAAGAAATCTGAGTTGGTATTTTCCTCAGCTGCTCTATAATGGAATAATCCTGTCCTTTCATCTTCTTCAAGAACTCCTCAGCCTCTTCCTCAGTAACCGATTTCTTTACTGGCAATTGACTATCTCTGAATGGCTTGGCTTTCCTTAGGTCTTCTGGGGCGAAACATCTCCCAGAATGAGTCAATCCTCCAGTCTCATTTACTTCTTCCTCCACTTCTTTTCCTTTGTATGTCACTATCACTTGCTTTTAATTCCACGGAACAGCCTTGGTATCAATCCCCAGCGGTTGGGTTACTGGTTTAATGATGATAGGGGTAATAAGAGCCCCTTTCACAACTAGGACAGGCTTATTTGGAATCCCTGGCACTACCACTTTTGATCTTTCTGGACTTGCCTCACTATCTTTTGGCACCCCTTTCACGACTAACACTTGTGGTTTCAAATTGAACGGGCTCGGCTTTTCTGTTGCCCCTTCAACTGTCGCAGGCTTTGCTTTGGTGGAATCTGGATCTTTAACCAAATTATTTTCACTGGCCCGAATCATCATGACGGACTTATAAGACTTCTTGGGCTCCCCGTCCTTATAAACTACTTCAATCATATGTGTCTCTTCATGGGCAGGCAGAGGATTTTAGTTGATGTTTGGAGTGTCTGGATTTTGGACTACAATTTGGTTTGTATCAATGAGCTCTTGGATCGCTCGTTTCAAATGCCAATAATTCACTATGTCATGGCCTGGAGCATCAGAACAGTAGGCACATCTTAGGGAATAATCAAAGTTCTTTGGAGGAGGGTTTGGTATTTTTGACTCAATTGGCCTCAAGACGTCCAATTGCCTTAATCTTTAGAATAGACTGGCATAGGATTCTCCAAGCGGGGTAAAAGTTTGTTTCCGCTGTTGCCTCTCTCTCCTATAATCTGGTCTTGGTCGAAAGTGTGGACCATTGGGGTTTTGGTAAGGTTGTGGAGATGGGTAGGCATTTTGTGGAGCTAGGTAGGTACTTTGCGGAACAGGGGCATACCATTGTGGATAAGGAGGGGGTTGAGCATATGACTGTGCATGGTGAACAAAATACTGGGGTGGTCTGGCTAAGTCTTGGGGGCTTGGAGGGGAAAATTAATGTTGAGGTGTATTATATGGAGTTTGGGTGTAAGTTTGAGGTCGGGATCGAGGATGGGTGTAGTGGTGAGGTGAAACCCTCTGGTGCTGCCATGATCCAGATTCAACCATAGCGACATCTTCCTTCTTCTTCATGCTTAGCAAACTTCCGGTACCACTCTGGATTGCCTGAGTGGTTGCTTTTATAGCAGAATAACTCATGATCTTACTCGACTTGAGCCCCTCTTCCACCATTTCTCCCATTTTTACCACATCATTGAAAGATTTACCAATAGCTGAGATCAAGTGGCCATAGTAAGTTGGCTCCAAGGCTTGGAGGAAGTACTTAACCATCTTGTCTTCTTCCGTCGGAGGATTGACTCGTGCAGCTTGCTCCCTCCATCGGAACCCATATTTTCTAAAGCTTTCACTTGGTTTCTTTTCCACCTTGGTCAGAGATAGGCGGTCTGGCACAATGTCTATATTGTATTGGAAATGTCGGGCGAAGGCCTAAGCCATATCGTCCCAGGTGTACCATCTGCTAATATCTTGGCGGGTGTACCATTCTAAAGCTGTTACACTCAGACTTTGGCTGAACTAGGGCACTAGCAATTCGTCTTTTCCTCCGGCGCCTCTCATTTTGCTGCAATAACCCCTTAGATGGGCAACAGGATCCCGATGTCCGTCGTACAAATCGAACTTGGGCATCTTGAACCCGACAGGCAGTTGGACATCAGGAAACAAACATAGATCCTTATAGGCCACGCTCACCTGGCTTCCCAACCCTTGCATATTTCTCAATGATTGCTCGAGACTCTGTAACTTCCCAAAACATCTCCTCCTGCTCTGCATTCTTGGGTGGTTTGTCAGTTTCAAAATGATGCTCAAACTGGTGGGTGTAGGAGTAGGGGTCTAGGACTTTGAAAGTGGGCTCCGGTGCATGGAAATGGGCATCTAGGGCGGGAAATGCAGATTCACTAGAGGATCGATGAAGGGTAGTTTGTGGTGGGGGTACAAAAATAGGAGCAGATGTTGGAGAAGGGTACGAGGTTGTTTTGACTGGTGATGCATGAAAAGTTTGGGTCGAAGTGCCAGGGTGATTATGGTAAGGGGTAAAGCCAGGTGAGTGTTGTGGGGAAAGGTCAATGATATGGGCCATTTGGGATTGAGAGAGTGGTGGAATGGAAGCAGGGTTTTCTGTATAGTTGGTGGGGAATGAGGGTGGAGGGTGTCCCTTAACCCACGCCTGATACATTTCTGCATCTGATGTTTCAACCTCCGGACCTCCTCTTGCAATTCCGATTCCGACTCAACAATCTCTCTCGGCGGGTCTACCACTGCAGTGTCTATTTCCTTGCTAGCCATGATTGTTTGGCGTTTTGATCAGGTATTGTATGGATGACTTGCAAGGATGCCAACAAACTAACCACTTTCTTGAATGAAAGTTAGAATATAACAGAGGACAACAAACACAAAACCACCATGTTAGCATTAGGGCATTTATCAAATAATAATATCACATTACGTGCGATGCACCTAACAACAAATAATGGTTCTAAAATGGCTGTGAAGGTTGCAAGGTCATATGGCATCATCCCGATTTGATTATTTTCAATCTTTCCTTCTCTTTCTTTTCCAACACTTTTTATCATTACACTTTCTTTTGATGTAAAATAACTTGATAAAAACCCAAAGTAAGTTTCCTGTGTATCATGTTCTTCATGAATCAAACCAAGCGTGTTTCTGAAAAAGTGATGAAAAATAAAATTCGGGATTTTTCATCTAAGACCTTTGATAAGAAGTGCAATAATGGAAGACCAGACATACTTGACCACACTATGACTGGCCTTGAAACTACCTAGAGGCTCAGTACACCTAGACAAGACGTGAGACATTCTTAAAATATTTAAATAGAATGGATCCTCAAACTGCTCCTGAATGCAACTGTCCTGGTTGGGATGGTCCTGGGCTATCCGCCGTGCTCAAGCTTTGTAACATGCCTCGGAGAGAAACACCAATGCTAGGAACGAAGACCCTGGCATGTGCCCCTGCCTCCTGAAGACCAACCCTAAGCAAACACTGGATATGCTGCTCCATATTTGCTGCCAATTCCGCTAATTGAGACTTGATTAACTCATACTTACCCCTGGGATCTTGGTCCGATGCCTCCCTAAAATCATCTATCTGAACTGCTCGCCCCCTAAGCTGTGTTGGCAACGGGGTACTGATCCCTGGTGAGGTGGAATGTAACCAAATCAGGTACTCCTGAGTACACTCGGACCTGGCAATATCCTTTACTAATGTTTCTTTCTTCATCCTCTTTGCATTGTTCCAGTATTGCACGTACTTGATTTCGTCAACCACCTTTTTGCTAAAATTCATGATGTATCTCCGAAGGTTCAAAGTTGGAGGCTCCTTTTGTCGTCTGCCCAACTGTCGCATGACCCTAACTGGCGCGTATGGCCTGACACCCTTGAGTCCTATCAGCATCAGAAGAGGCTGCATAAGGCATCCTACCAAGATATCATCTAAATGTAGCCAAAGGTAAGCCCACAAAATATTCTCGTTTGTCCTCGAACCAAGGAAATCAATCCAAGCTGTGACACCTATTGGGTATGTGAACTTAGGAGACTTCATCCTACGCTCGATGCATATCACCCGATCTCTCAAGGCACGGTCGATGGGACAAAGTAAGGAAGTTGTGTGCAAATGTTCCATCATCCATAATTGTAGCAAAAGGTTACTTCCCTCAAAATACCTGACACCCCCCCCCCACTTCACTCAGGGCTCGGTACAACTCTGCTAAGATCATTGGCACAACGGTAATGATTTTGTGTTGCTTTTCATGAAATAACGCCGTTACCACTGACTGCAGACGGGTACTAATGTGCCTCTCGTCTAATGGAAAAACCAATAACCCTAATAAAGCAAGGCTGAAAGCTTCGAGGCGACGTCTTTGCCATTTTGCTTTGGTTGTGCAGAACTCATCCCAAAAGACGCCAAAACCATCCTGTGGTCCAAATCTAGCAAACAAATAATCCAAGGATATCCAAGACTGCTCGGGGCACTTTAAACGCTTGTTATCTTTTAGGCCCAGGTCGTTGAGAAATCTTGTCCTAGAGTGGTCCTAGGGAAGTATCATGTTCTTGCCTATATAACTTAAGGGGGTGAGGCCGGACATTTCTGCCAAGGTAGGAGTCATCTCACACTCCCCAAATTTGAATGTCAAGTTTTGCGGATTCCAGTAGGTCAGCATTGCCTCCACTAAGTCTGGACGGGGTGTGATATCAAGAAGAGAAGTTAGTGTACCCAATTTATGCATCAACTCGTGCTGCTCTAACGATGAAAACATGTTCCACCACTTGATCAATTTCTTAGGAATCTTTGTTACCATCAACACTTTGGATCGAATCAACGGATCCATACTTAAATGAGGAGAACATGGTTAACGACTCGGAATACTACACGACACCCAATCATTTTCTGGTGGACAAATGCAAGACACAATTTGGCTATATTTGCAGAGTGGCCTAGGTGGCTGAAAGTGACTATTAGTGCAAACTTGACCCCTAAGAATGAGAGATACTTCATTTAAAGCTTACATGACTCTAATATCCCGACAATCATGGTCTTAAAGAATTATGTTGGCGGAAACGGACTATTTTGCAAAAATGGCCGATATGGCCAAATGTGGCTAAAGGCGCAAACCCGATATGGATGAACCTTAGAATGGGCTCAAGATCCTAAGGCATGGGCAATTGAACCACCTCGCGAAAATAACCCTATTTTGCAAGAATGGCCGATGTGGCCAAAAGTGGCTAAACATGCAGGATTTGGCTACGACCCCGGAAGCCAAGAACCTAGGACTTGCTAGGAAGACCGGACCCTATGTGGGTTGCCTACGTATCCCGCCCCGGAAGACGAGAATCAGGTTCGCGTAGTTCGGAAAGATGCAACTAAATTTGTCTCTTGAAGAATGATGTACAGACTCTTGGGCTTTTCTTTTGAATTCTTGGCAAATGATGTAAAATCTTCTTCTTTCAATTTTTTTTTTCCAGAAAAGAACATGGAGTAAAACACTAGTGGGACCTCATTTGTTTCATTTTCACCCTTCTTTCCAAGACGTCGGTCTGCCAAATGACCTTTTTACCTTCACAGATGCAACATTTAGCACATAGGATGATTAAACGTCATTTTGGGCCACGGGCCCAATTTGACAAAATTTGGACAAGGTTCCTACCAAGGGACACGGTACCTGGGACCGAACCCTACTAGGTCTGAATGACATGATGCAAATAAGAATTACCTAAAGGCTGACCTAAGTTTGGGGTTCACTAACGAAGCAGTTCGGGGAAAGCGTATGGTCGATGGTGGCTGCTTAAGCTTTCCACCCACTCCATACGTTCGTCGGCTTCCCCTCCTAAATCAAGGGTGAATCAACAAAGAGTTCGTGCATGCGACGCGTGCTACGGGACTTGTTGTAGAAAGAAATGACTGGGTAATGCATATGATGACAGTTATGAAGCGATAAACACATAAAGCAAAACTGTAAACACATAAACAACTAGCAAATAACAAAATATGAAAGGATAATAAAAATCAAGTAAAGCTAATGAGAAAGCATAAAAACTCAACCAAATATTTTAAAAGCCAGCAAATCAAGTACTAGCTCGAACCCGCAATTCAAAATTCAGAAGTCCCCAGCAGAGTCGCCAGAGCTGTCACTCCTCCTTTTTCACGTGGGACGCGAGACTTTACTAAACCCTTTTGGATATAAAGGCTTAATAAAACTCGAAAAGGGGTTTTCAATTTTGAAAGTGACAAAGATAGGATTTAAAAAGGAAAAATTTAGAGTTGCCACCTGACAATTGATTCTGGTGTGCCAGGCGACCATTTTAGAACTTAGACTCAAGGTCAAATTCACACCAGAGATTTGGGTAAGGGGGTTCATTTGACTCGGGGAGAAGGTGTTAGGCATTCCCCGGATCCCGTGAAAGTCACGGTTGCGTACTCGATTTAGTTGGCTTTTAGAATATTCGAATTGAGACAAACACAATCAAGAGAAAAACAAACGCACAAGAGGTTTGAAGTCGTTCCCACCTAGTAAACGAAAAATAAAACTAAAACTGAAATACTACGAGTTTCACTTTTGGTCTTCACATACAAATACCTCGGGGCATTCCCCGGAATATCAAATACATAAGGCCCTCGAGGCATTCCCCAGATAAATTCAACTAGGGAACGACCTCTTACCTCAAAAATTAACAAAACGTCCTAGTATTGCCTACCCAAGTGTGATCGGCCTAAACATGGTACTAGCGAGCAATGTAATGAAATAAGAAAATAAGATCTAAAAGAAAGATAAAATTTTAGTTCAGGGCCTTGTTCTTTTAACTTCTATTTCAAGTATTTAACCAAACCCGGCCCAAAAGACACGAAAAACAGGAAAAAGAGCAGAATCATCACTGCAAATGGGGATATATTATCGCACATCCCTCATGCGAATCGCATTCTACGCATAAAGGGTCGCAGATCAGAACAAAATCTTAGACAGTGTCTAACGTCAAAATGCGATCCAATTTGCGATCCCAAATCATGTATGCGAACCGCAGATCGCACTTGGAGATCGCAAACCCAAACAGAGTCCTGGGCGAGATTCAAAGCCCATAATGCGATCTCATCTGCGATAATCACTTCAAAAATGCGAACCGCATATCAGCTATACAGTCGCAAATTCAACACCAAAAACAGATTGATTCTATGTTTCTGACAGTTAAGTCAAAAATGCGAACCGCAACTCAGCTATGCGGTCGCAGATTCAACACCAAACGTAGATGATTTGATTGTTCGTTTCGATTTTTTCATCGTTAGGTGATTATATCAAATATCAACCACTTTAAGATATTCACTAAGGTGTAATTTGAGCAGATTAATTCATGAAATCAACAAATGGGAGACAAACACCCACAACTCTACTGTACTTTTATCATACTAACAAAATGAGCAAGAATTAGAAATTGAACCTGAATGAGAATCCGTAGTGATTTGAACGTCTATAAAAGCAACAGGGACAACGAACCGCGACCGGAACTTGAACCAGCAACTAAATCGAATCCAAACACTTGAACTAAAGTCGAAGAAACGGAAATAGCGGTCCCTCTGTTTTTGGATTTTTTGATGTATTGAGGAAGAAGAAAATTAAAATCAATTGAACTCTCTTTTTGGTGCTTTTGTTTTCTGAGCTTTAAACTAAACTTGTAATAATCTAAAGCCCCTTCTTCAAATCGCTCATTTTGATTTCTATCTGTTTCTCTTTTCTCGACTGTCCTACCAACTCCTCAGAAAACTCTCTCCCTGTCTTACTGCTCAGACCCTCTCCTCTTAAATCTTCTATCCTTGTTCTCCAAGAAAACTCCCTTCCAGAATCCTCCCCAAATCTGTTAGTATTTAGTGAAATCAGTGGGGGGAGGTCGTGTGTTGAGGAGTGTATGTGTGTTAGGGAATATTTTGTGTTAGAGTCTGTTATATCCAATAGAGGATAAGAATGGCTGAATTATTGGGTTGTTCAATTTGGGCCTGCCTTTGGATCGGCTCCAAATTTTATGAATTTTGGGCCTAGAAACAAAGCTGAAAATCAATTCAAGTGTCCACAAATAAGACCTTTGATTGAATTAAATTACATTGCTAAAGATAAAAATTGGGACCATATTTTTATATTTTCTAATTTTGTACCTAAAATAGAATTAAATTTAACAAAGAAGGGAATTCCTACAGAAATAAAGCTCAAATAATTATTCTACAAGTACTATAACTATTAGAGGTGATTATAACACGTGGATCAAAAATTACGTGTCTACAGTAACCATTGTGATAAAAAAAATAGTAGTAAAAATAAGGTATTTGGTTTATTAATAACGTAGAAGCTCAAGGAGAATAATTGAAAGAAAAGTGGGACAAAATTGGATGTCAACAGATTCTTTTATTAAAAGATACTTAGGTACAAATAATTAATCAGTGAAGGAAAATTGAGCTTGGCCAGTTATAAGTAAATGACTATTGAATGGATTAAAATGTAATCAATCTTCACTTCAGAGAATCCTAGCTCGGATACCATGTTAGAAGCGAAAATCAACACAAATTTAGAAAAAACTTGAGCTAGGACTCGAGAAAGAATGAGAAGAAAGAGAGAGAAACTTTTGTTTAACTGTTGATGAAAAATACAAAATAAATTCGTCTCTTAAAATATCAGAAAGTCGGTTCTTTTATTAAAAAAACCGACCCAAGTATAAATAATTAATCAGTAAAGGAAAATTTGGTTTGACCTAGTTACAAATAAATGACTACTGAAATAGAACAATAGTAAAATCAATCTGGACTTCAGGGAACCCTGGCTCTGGTACCATGTTAGCAGATGAAGTTAACACAAATTTAGGAAAAACTTGAGCTAGGGTTCAAGAGAGAATAAGAAGAAAGAGAGAGAAACTTTTATTGAACTGTTGATGAAAAATACAAATGAATTCGTCTCTGGAAATATCTAGAAGTCGGTTCTTTTATTAAAAGACCCAACCCTGATACAAATAATTAATCCGTAAAGAAAAATTGGGCTTGGCCCAGTTACAAATAAATGAATATTGAAATGTACCAATAACAAAATCAAAATGGGCTTTGAGGAATAAGTCCAATATGACTTGCCTAAATCAACAAGTGGCTTAAACATAACTTATATCCAAATTTTGAACAAAGCAGCAATCCTCAAGAAATGCTGTAATTTATAATTTACATAAATAGACAGGCTCTAAATTATATGGGTTTACATATATTATATGAGAGGAAAAAGGCATGGAATGTGAACCCCACATAAGCTTCTTTGATAGTCTAGAAAATTATTAAAGCACACAAATATCTCACTCGAGTTGAGCTAAAGATAGTTGAAGTTCTAATGAGCAGAAAAATACTCTATCAAAATAGTGTATAATCAACTAGAGGGACATTTCCTAAAGGGGCTTGGAGGAGATTGACTTGCAACAATTAGAGGAATCCAAAATGGCATTCACATTATACCTAGCAATCCAATGCTGACCATATACTAAGGACAGACTAATAAAATAGGGCTATGAGATTAGTCCAAGCTGTCCATTATGCGCATCAAAGGTGGAAGATCATCAACGTCTTTTCTTCAAATGTATTTTTTCAACAAGCATATGGCACATGATGTTATAATGGCAAGGCATTATAAGGAATTCTTACGCTTGAGCGAAGCAAAATATAATGGGCAATCTCACATGCTAAAGGAAGGAATCCATCCTTCCACAAGCAGAGGTGTATAAAATGACTTTGCCTGGAACCATCTACCACGTATGGCAGGAGAGTAGGGGTGGCAAACGGGCGGGTCAGGTTGGATATGAACCGATCGAAAATGGTAATACAAAACGGATAAATTATCCGACCCGACCCGACTCATATTTAATAAAAATAAAAAATAGGTTAGCTGGCGGATAATATGGATATCACTATTATCCATGATTTCTCGAATGTGATCACTTTTAGGAGAATTCCTAGTCTCCCAAATTTGAGGAATCCAATTGGAGGCTTTACAAGTGTAAAAGTTAAACCCATTAGTTATCCATTTCTAAGCGGATAATATAGCTTTTATCCATATTTGACCCGTTTTTAAAAAGTTCATTATCCAATTCATTTTTAATGGATAATATGAGCGCATAACTATTTTTTTTTATCCATTTTGCCATCACTACGCAGGAGTGTAATTGCAAAAAATTTCAAAAGAAACAAAGAAGCTATGAAGCTCTATGTTGTGAACCAACCTGACCTAATAAGAGATTTTGGGCCAGAAGTGTGGAACGAGACTGATCCAGTTGGGACTATTGGACCTGGAGCTAAAGACCCAATGATTAAACAACCAAATAGAGTGCTAGGACATTATATTTGGGATCCGGGGGAGGGGGGGCGAGATACAGGGCATGCGTATTGTTGAGTAAAATGGTTGCTTCTCCTCATCTTCCTTCTCGAGTATATTTATCCTCTCATCCCCATTCTTAGTTTGAGCTTCTCGTCTCTACTTCTTTATCCTTTTTTTTTAATTTAGTGTCTTTAATTCCTGTAATAGTTTGAGTTGAGTTGCCACTTCCTTTTACTATTGAAATAATAGAAGTGTTGAAAAACTGGTTTTCTACATTGGTGCTTTCATCCAGAGGTCTTCAATGGAGGATCAAATATTTCGAACTATCAATGATTCAAGTAAGGTCGTAAAGGATTCATGGTCGAAGGATATGGCTGAAATTCGTTCATTGTTGCATAAGTTGGTTAAAAACCTTGCAACGAGTAAGCTTATTCCGGTGGAATTCTGACGATTTAGTAGCAAGGATCCGGAATTATGGAATTCTCAGGCTAAACGCTACTTTGAATGCTATGGCACATCGGAAAACAAGAAATTATTACACGCGTCTATTTACCTAGACGGTGAGGCATTGGAGTGGTTCTTATGGCTTTTTTGGAACAAGCAATTGATGGATTGGAACACTTTGCTGCAAAGGTGCGAGTTCATTTTTGTAAACAGTATCTCGAATCGCCAGAAGATCACATGGTTACAATAAAGGAATATTCTACCGAAATCAAAGCCCAGATGTTCGACAATATGTCACGTGGATGTTGTTATTCCAAGGTGTTTGCTACTGAGAGATCAGTTGTTGAAGTCTTTACTGATACAACAGACTCTGCTTTAAACAATGCAAAATCAAAGGAGGTCCTGGCATTTGATGGAGGCTCTTATGGAAATGGCAACACGCACTAGACTCATTCTGAGACCTTGGAAACTGAGATTACAACTGAGGTTCTAGTTAATCAGATTGGTATTTCTTCAAACTTTATTCTCATTACTTCCTTAGTGGGTTTCACTGGTTACAATGACAATGTGACTAAACTAGTGGAATTTGAAAATAATGAGGAGGAGAATGCAAGAGACAATACAGCTCTGGTGCTTCTTTCGTTATGAAGAACAAATAAATTCTTTATTTTCAATTTACGCGCTATCTAATCTGTTAAGATTATCGCTGACGTAAATTCTTAATAAGTAGTCTTTTATCCCCATAATGAACTTGTTACAGATTTGTAAATTAATGATTTTTGAATGTAGATCATTGATGGAGCAACTGGGGAATCCAGCATTAGGACATAATTTCAGAGAGCTGAACTAGTAGCGGGTCTACTCGCAAAGGAAAGAGCAGAAAAAATTTTGGAGGACAAAAATTTTGGCAGTTCCTCCGGTATTTGTAAGCCCTGTGGACAGACATCCTGGGAACTGTTTGTGTACATAATATCAGGAAAAATCACAATGTAGCGCAAAACAATTGCAATGCAATTGTTGAGAGCTTAGCCTCTCAAACTGTGCTGCAACTGTTATATATATATATATATAT
>MCJB01027332.1:88141-122773 GCA_002018475.1 Nicotiana obtusifolia
GCTCCACCCCCCTCCCCCAACCCCATCCTAAATAAAAATATTATTAATAGTGATTTCTTTTCATGTTATAGATAGATTTTTTTTTCATTTCAACAGATGAGTTTTTTTTTTTATGATATAAAAAAGTATTTTTTTTCATTTTAACAAAAAAAGTACTTTCTTTTCATGATGTAGAAAAAGTATTTTTTTCATTTCAACAAAATGAATATTTTTTTTCATGATGTAGAAAAAGTATTTTCTTTTCATGACATAGAAAAAGTATTTTTTTATTTCAACAAAATGAGTATTTTCTTTTCTTGATGTAGAAAAAGTATTTTTTTATTTCAATAAAATGATTACTTTATTTTCATGTTGTAGAAAGAGAACTTTCTTTTTCAACCAAAACAAGAGTATTTTCTTTATAGTTATGGAGAATAAATGTCAACTTTGTTTTGCGTAAATAAGGGAAGCACCACATTAGTTCCTTTGAGTTTCTGTAAATTTTTAAAAGAATAATTAAATTGTTGAAGAAAATAGAGTCTTGAAAATGTTGGGTATTTGGGGGAGAGGGGGCAAGAAAACATGGGGACTTGGGGGAAGGGGTTGAGGATAGTAGCATAAAATATATTTTTCAAAAAAAATATTTCTACTCTCTAATCAAACACTAGTAAATATTTTTTGGAAAAGATTTTCTACTCACTAATCAAACAAAAAAAAATAAATGATAAAATCACTCATTTTACCATAAAAATACTTTCTGAAAAAATATTTTTCTTCGTACCAAACACACCCTAAATCTCACATTAATGACCGAAAGTTTTGAGGTATTGCCAAATGACAGTTATGTTGGTTACTTGTCGACATTTTTTGTCTTTTTGTGAAAAGGTAGATTCTTATCTTTCTTCAATTCAATTCAATGTCCTTTCCCCTGATAAAATTTTAGAATTAGCTACGAACTTTATTATTATTTTATTATTAGATTATTTATAATTAATAATTTTTTGATAATCTATCGATAATTCATAACTGACTGATTATCCATCACTAATTCCTATTTTTTTAGCAATGTTCTGAATCAGATTTAGTATTCACTTTTACCCACAGCTGCGGAAAAACCAAAATGAATAATACTAAATTAATGGAGATACAGTGTTTCAATCCCGGTACCTCTCGCATACAACGCTAGTGCTCTACCAATTGAGCTACATCCCAACTCGTCAAGGAATTATAATATATTATATATAGATTGATCTAACTTATATAATGGTATATAAGCGTGTTGAAAATTTAGTTTAATGGACAAAACAATTACATAAAATTTTAAATTTTAGCAATTTAATTAACCAAGTTCGTGAAACTGTAAAAGCTATATAAAAAGGAGCAATGTTTAAACATTTTGGGTGTCTTAAGAAATTAACAGAAAGAGAGAAAGACAGGAGTATGAAGAAAGCTGCAACCTAACCAGTGTAAAATATCTCCCTTATAAGCTTCATTTTTTGGTGAGCGATCATTCATTTATTTATAAGGTATAACTATTTAAATTAGGAGCTCTTCTCGGGAAAGATTGTTCCGATTCTTCATATATTAAAATGTTGATTAAAAATGATGAGAACTTTGACGCTGGTATCTAGGGGTATACAGAGAATACCGACAAATCGCACCAATCCAATAATTCGTGTCAAACCGAGAAAATAAATCTGGCTATAGTTTGGTTTGATTTGATTTGGTTTGGTGTTGGAAAAAAAACACGATCATAATTGGTTTTGTTTGATTTTAACTAAAAAAAAGTCAAACCGAAACCAAATCAATCCGACATTTCATATATATATATATATATATATATATAAGTTTTATCTATATTTAATACACAAATATACTTATAGTAATGTAGTTTATAAATATTTTTTAAACTTTTTTTTTTTATAATTTTATCATTTAATGTATTATTTCAAACTTAGACTTATAAGTTTTGAGTGCTCCATTAAGTTTGATAGTCTATAAATATTGGTAACTCAAATAAATCCTAAACCAAAATCAAATCAATATTAACGCTAACCAAAGACAATAGTGTTGGATATCTATTTTTTTAGCTTTTTCATGATTAAGATAAAATGCACAACTTTTTTTCCCAGTGTTTAATCATATAAATAATAGTAGTACTTATTAGTTGTACTTATTTTAGCTACTTAGTAATTTTAGATCATGTTTGTTTTTATTATGACTTATTAAAAATATTTATTTTTATGCGATTTTATTATCTTTATTGTTGAATATTTTAGCACAATGTTATGTCGTATCTCATATTTTATATTATTTTCTTGAAAAACACCTTATATAGTTATGTCTTACTAGGATTAAAGAAATATTTAGAGCGCAAATTTTATGTTTTGTGCTAAAAACTTTGTGGGAAAAAAAAATCCGAAAACTCAAAAAATTCGAGAAAAATCGAGATTAAAAATCCGATTTTTATTGGTTTGGTTTGGTCTTTAAATTTAATAACCCGATACAATTTGTTTGATTTAATAATTGAAAAACCCGAACAGACCTGACCTACGTACATCCCTTCTGGTATCAATGACCACAAAATAAATAATAAAAAACGGTTAACTCATATTGCTCATACATCTGGATACTTACATTATATTATTTTTGTGGGAGTCTTTGAGATAATGACTGATAAACATTGCCAGTCTATTCAATAAAGCAATATAATTAGTTAATTACCTTCTTAAATCGGACAAAGATAAAAGATTGCTAAGGAGGTCGGGGTCACTTTCTCAATATAGAAAGATATGTAGTCTTTTAAGTGTGAACTTAATAATCATCTTTTTGCTCAGCCTATCATAGTTCTCCTCATCATCATATCCAATAAAATTTTCAAATTAATTCCTTTATTATTTTTAAAGATATCATTTAAACATATACTCGGGGCATAGTTAGTTATCATCACACTATCTCATTTTTTATTTTCATAATCATTTCGAGCTACATTATCCTATATACTCTAAATTATAACAAATTAAAGTTTCAGCACTCAATTGAAATAAAATAAATCATGAGAGTGAAAGTTAGTGGAAAGAAAGAGATAACGAAAGATGTACTCAAATTCTATTTTGAAATTAGCTAGTGCAGAGATAATTAATGATATTTGATATGACTGCAGATATTAGGGTTCGAAAAATACAATTTTATTAGATTAAGATTCCCTTCAATAATATATTCTTCAGCAGTCGGACACTTAAATTTCAAATGTTAAGTACGAATACGAGATGATTTGTTGACGATAAAGGGTTCAATGGAGTACTAGAAATATAACAGTAAGCGAAACTGAGCAATTTCAGATAATACAAAAGTAAATTCAGACATTTTCCCTAGATTTTAATCTGATCTAATTTTCCACTTGTGCAAATTCTTGACGAAAAATATTGATGATATATCGTTTTCTTTGATGAAACTATTGGATTGTATATTTATAAATTAGAAGTATGTTCTCCGCTACACAGAGTTTTTAGTTTTAGAGAATATTCCAAGGAGTTATATTCAATTCTGCGCAAATAATGAAACATGCATAATTGATTCCTTAGTTATTTTTGGGAGTGGAGGCTTGACTACCACACTTTTCGAGTATCAATTTTGTGATTTTATGCTTCACACGTACGTAGCTTCCTTTTTGTTTCTCCCCCTTCATTCAAATTAATATAATTATCGGATATATTCCCTTCCACTAAAAATTTGATTTAGTACAACAAATGACAATGAATTGCGCCATGAGATCAAAATGTGACGCAACATAATAGTAATTTACCTATATTAAGAATTAGGCGATGTGGATATATAACTTTTAAAATTACTTATCATTAATAAAGTTATATCATGATCGTATTATCGGTATATTTTAACTTGTTGCATTGAAAGATTAATAATCTCACTTTTAATGAATAATTACTTATAATCATTTTTTAAGTACCATGATAATATAAAAATAATTGGAGAAAAGGAGAACTGCACATGATTCCAAATTTCCAACCTAACGAGAAAAAAATGGGTTCCTTTCTGTTTATTAATACTTGGTTAAGGTTTGTTTGTATTAGAAAATTCACTAATCAAGTATAAAAACGAAAATTCAGAACATAATTATTAACATCTAGTGCTATTCAAAAATTTAGAATATATAAAATTTAAATTATGGCTCCACCACTTGTTACAACATAAAGTAAGTCTACAGAGGCATGTGCGAAAATCCAGACATGATGACACGTTGTTCAGGCAAGAATCTCATACTTAGTGGTGGTGTGTGGCGAATTATGGTAAAGAATAAGTAAAAGGAATTCAAATCTCCTTTAAAAGATGATTCTCATTTGATTATTCTAAGTCGATATGTTCTTTCACTCTCTCTATCGTAGCTTCAAGGATCGTTCTTTTCACATGTTTTATATAACAAAGTTTGAATTCCTATTTGATTTTCCTTGTACACAACCAGATTCTATCTCATTTTAAGATTAATAATTTTGTAAAAAATCAACTTTTTCACATCCCAAGACTAATAACGGTAGTAATTCTTAACTGTCGATTATTAACGTATAAAAATTGGCTAATGTTATTGTTACATGTCTCCATTTGTAGGAGACTCGATCATATCAACATGGGCCTTTATCACCGTTTACAATGTTAAAATTAAGAAAGTAATTTTTTTAAAATTTTTTATGTGTAAAAACTAAATCGCTTATATGTAAAAGTTAATCACTCATATGTAATAAAAAAAATATAAAAAAATACGATTATAAAACTAAATTAAAAGTAAATTTGTAAAAATCCACAAAACCATTTGACCCCTTATTTGCTTGTTGCCCCGTCATGGCGTGGCAAGCCTCCGAAGTCCCGATGCCTAGTGCAGCGGATATGTGGCGGACTTGGATATGCCAATTGACGAGTGCACCAATGCCTATGACGTCCATGCGTACATAGAGTAGAACAAAATTGGAGATAGTAGGAATCATTTGCAGTACACAGTCAAGTCACAATAACAGCATTGTAAAGCCAAATGCAGAGACCCTCACCGTAAAGACGAATTGTACTCTCTCCAAAGAATTATTGAACAATGGCCTAACTATATATGGTGTTTAGAATTTGCTCTCCTTTTTCTCGTTTTATTCTCTAAGATTAAATTACAACAGTACTGTATACCCTAAAGTAGGCCAGATGGCTTCTTTGCAATGCCCTAAGGCAAAAGTCTTTTTAACGCCGATGATGATTTCATTAGTGTTGCTTCCTAACGCACACGTAAGTATACGCGGTTGACAAGTAATATAGGATTGTAAGTCCAAGTTATCGTACCCACAGGGACTTAATTTAACTACTTATTAACGGACTAATATTGTTATTTAAGCAAGCAAAATTCGAATTTGATAGATGAATTATTCTAAACTACAACTCTAATTTATAACTAGTATTATCAAAGAACAAATTAAGTATTGTTAATCAATAGGGACAAATATTCCAGGGTTTTGATTATTTTACCAATCCTATTGTGTTCTAATTAACTTCCCGTTCATATAATTCACGTATGGTTGTTAATTAATCGATAAATGTTCTCATAGCCTTCTTCTGAACTACTAGTCGCCTATTCTTAATAAAATTAACACCTATATTCCTACGGAATTAATCTATCAAGAACGCAATAAAAACACGATATTCAATTAAGCATGGGGATTAAGTATATTCCTATCCTAACCACGAATCCGCCCACCTTAAAAGGTTAAGAACATGCTTTCTTCAATTCTTCTCTAATCTAAACATAGTTTTCCCAAACATAGCATAGATAGATGATAGAACCTAATTGATGGCCAACAATTAAGCAATTAAGCATAGAAGTGAAGAGACAACCATATAATCATGAATTATAATCAAGAAATCGTTAACTTCGAATCACAATATTCATGGCTAATCACAACCCCAGAACAAAGGGTGATTAGCCACTCATGTTTAAAGTAATCAAAATATAGAGTATTGAATAAACTATAAAATACTAGAAAGAGATGAAGAACTGATGATTGATGCTTCCGTGCGATGTTTCGTTGTGTTTTTGCCTCCCAAATCACGTTCTCTCTGTCCCTCTTGGGTTTGGATGTGTTTATATAGGTGTTGGGAAGGGGTAGGGTCAAAAATAGTAGACTTCTAGACGAAATAGGACAGCTTCCCGCCGTCGGCGCCCTGGCTGGCGCCAGGCGCCCCCCAGGGCGCTGCGTCCAGTGGCCCTTCTTCAACTCTCTGCCTCCAGCGCCACAGGTGGCGCCAGGCGCTGCCTGTGGCGCCCAATGCCCCTTCGTCCGCTTTTGTCTCATTTTGGCTTATTTCTTGCTCGTTTCGCCCGAAATTGCTCCCGACTCATTCCTACACATAAAAACACTTTAATTTAACATGAATCGTAGCAATTAACATCCCAATTTCATAAATCAACAGCCAAATATGAGGTGATTTACATAGAAATATATATCTTTTACACCAAACATCAACACCCCACACTTAGACTCTTGCTCGTCCTCGAGCAATGGGATTATTTACCAACTTCCCAACTAGATACACTTAATATCATCACGAAGCATTCGACTTTTCAATCAAATCATACTTTTGAACATATTCAACACTAGTAATTAAGCATGAACACATAATTAATCCATATACTTCCCGTAAAGTCTACTCAAGCATAATACTTCAATATCATCCAACAACCCAAATGTCACCACCCAACCTCAAAAGCCGACTCGCAACCATTAAGCAATCTCAATACATATACTTACCTAACAAGATAATTTACAACATTATCACTCGCTCCTGAAATCATGTGCCCTTACCACAATCCGAAGAGTGAACATAGATGAATAATATCACACAATTTTGAACAAAATGCCCTCACTATCACAAATAACTCATATGCTTCCCGTAATAGTACCATAAGCTTGCCCGTAGTGTAGATTTCTACTAATTGAGTTAGTCAAATCTAAGATCAACTAGGACTTTTAAGGTTGTAATGTAGGCTAGGGGACGGGTAGGATATATCTTGTACTAGTGGCTAGTCCTCCTAAGCACTTAATACACTACAATCATAATTCGAGCACTTTTCTTTTTCAATTACTACACTTGTCTCATATACATAGCCTTCCTTTTTCAATTCAGCATTTCTATCATTTTACTAGCACAAATCAATAAGAGGTGTTTTTCTATATATTTTTCACTAATATTTTTTCTAACATTTTTTTCTCTTTTTTTTTTCTTCTCTTTTTTTTCTTTTTTTTTCGTGTTTTTCTTCTTCTTCTTCTTTTTCTCTTCACACTCCATTCAAATATTCATCAGCTAGTGATTCTTAATTTTAGCTTCATTGCACCGACAAGTCCTTTCACGGTTCCACTCATAATCAAGACAATCCCCAAAGTCTACCCTTACTTCTTTTAGCGACTAAGTGCCTTAGGAGTAAAGGTTCAAATAAGGTTTAATTCAAGAACAGAATAAGGGAATGGCTTGTAATGTAGGTACCAAAGAAAAAGGCCTATAGGCTCAAAGGGGCTAGCAACGGACAATTTTATATTCGATGTGACAGGCACATCCATAATCAAACAAGAAAATGCCTATATCATTTCTTATATTAGCCCAACTTACAATTTCGCTTCAATTAACACACGGGGCAAGTTCTAGACTATCTAGGATAGCATAGAGAATCAAAAACCTCACTCACACAATGCACATGACTCAATCACGATGGTTCCATTCAAATTTCAAGTCAAGCAAGCATACATAATTGAGGCAATTAAACAGTAATTATACTATATGGTATACGAGTCAACAACTGAGAAGGGGTGTCACAAATTGGGCGATTTTCTTATTTTCTTAGGCTTACAATTCAACTAAACGAGAAACTAGATCATGTGTCATAGCCTATTGTACTAGCATCAACTATGCCAAGAAATATTACTATATAACTCAGTTCTTTCTAAAATAGTCCTAAAAAAGAAATTAACTTACCCGATTCGAGCTACATCCTTGGAAAAGAACCGGTGCCTTAAGAAAAACCAAGGAATATTACCTAACTATCCTAAAAATAAAACAAAATCTTTTTGTTATTTTTAATCAAATTTTATCCCTCAAGAAAAAGATCCATCGTCGGAAAAAATCTGAAAAATTCTTTACAAAAATTGTCAGTTTATACATTAAAATACTAACAATACAACTATTAAAAAGAAAAAATATAAAACTAAATCATACATGATATACATTCACAACACTGACANGGATTATTTACCAACTTCCCAACTAGATACACTTAATATCATCACGAAGCATTCGACTTTTCAATCAAATCATACTTTTGAACATATTCAACACTAGTAATTAAGCATGAACACATAATTAATCCATATACTTCCCGTAAAGTCTACTCAAGCATAATACTTCAATATCATCCAACAACCCAAATGTCACCACCCAACCTCAAAAGCCGACTCGCAACCATTAAGCAATCTCAATACATATACTTACCTAACAAGATAATTTACAACATTATCACTCGCTCCTGAAATCATGTGCCCTTACCACAATCCGAAGAGTGAACATAGATGAATAATATCACACAATTTTGAACAAAATGCCCTCACTATCACAAATAACTCATATGCTTCCCGTAATAGTACCATAAGCTTGCCCGTAGTGTAGATTTCTACTAATTGAGTTAGTCAAATCTAAGATCAACTAGGACTTTTAAGGTTGTAATGTAGGCTAGGGGACGGGTAGGATATATTTGGTAATAGTGGCTAGTCCTCCTAAGCACTTAATACACTACAATCACAATTCCAGCACTTTTCTTTTTCAATTACTAAACTTGTCTCATATACACAGCCTTCCTTTTTCAATTAAGCACTTCTATCATTTCACTAGCACAAATCAATAGGAAGTGTTTTCTATATATTTTTCACTACATTTTTCTAACATATTTTTTCTTTCTTTCTTTCTTTTTTCTTTCTTTTCACACTCCATACAAATATTCATCAGCTAGTGATTCTTAATTTTAGCTTCATTGCACCGACAAGTCCTTTCACGGTTCCACTCATAATCAAGACAATCCCCAAAGTCTACCCTTACTTCTTTTAGCGACTAAGTGCCTTAGGAGTAAAGGTTCAAATAAGGTTTAATTCAAGAACAGAATAAGGGAATGGCTTGTAATGTAGGTACCAAAGAAAAAGGCCTATAGGCTCAAAGGGGCTAGCAACGGACAATTTTATATTCGATGTGACAGGCACATCCATAATCAAACAAGAAAATGCCTATATCATTTCTTATATTAGCCCAACTTACAATTTCGCTTCAATTAACACACGGGGCAAGTTCTAGACTATCTAGGATAGCATAGAGAATCAAAAACCTCACTCACACAATGCACATGACTCAATCACGATGGTTCCATTCAAATTTCAAGTCAAGCAAGCATACATAATTGAGGCAATTAAACAGTAATTATACTATATGGTATACGAGTCAACAACTGAGAAGGGGTGTCACAAATTGGGCGATTTTCTTATTTTCTTAGGCTTACAATTCAACTAAACGAGAAACTAGATCATGTGTCATAGCCTATTGTACTAGCATCAACTATGCCAAGAAATATTACTATATAACTCAGTTCTTTCTAAAATAGTCCTAAAAAAGAAATTAACTTACCCGGTTCGAACTACATCCTTGGAAAAGAACCGGTGCCTTAAGAAAAACCAAAGAATATTACCTAACTATCCTATACATAAAACAAAATCTTTTTGTTATTTTTAATCAAATTTTATCCCTCAAGAAAAAGATCCATCGTCGGAAAAAATCTGAAAAATTCTTTACAAAAATTGTCAGTTTATACATTAAAATACTAACAATACAACTATTAAAAAGAAAAAATATAAAACTAAATCATACATGATATACATTCACAACACTGACAACACAGGTATTTCCCCACCCTACACTTAAACAACGCATCGCCCTCGATGCATGCAAACATGTAAAACAGAGCAGGGTGAGAAGAGAACTCCCTGTTTGCGCTTTTTGGGTTACCGGCGATGTGGTGGAAGTTTCCAACGCTTGTACCTTTGCTAATGTTTTCACCGGCCATATTATCCTGCAACATAAGTAAACACAAATGTGAACAATGTTCAAGACATATGCCATAGGTTGGCATGCAAGTCGTCACATGACCCCACACTTAAAATCGAAGCATAAGTACAAGTGTTGAGCCATAGTATCCCGACCCCACACTTAAAATCGTGGGCATTCTGCCTGCAGCGCCCCAGGCAGCGCCGAGCGCTGGCCTGGGCGATTTTTTTTTTTTTTTTTTTTACCGTTATAAAACTTACATGTCCTACAACATTACATCTAATAATTCTACATGTATACATCAATTGTGTTACCCTATCTAGTCCAAAAGAATAAATCAAGAAGTTAAACTAAGAAAGCGATAAAAATTGGGTTGCCTCCCAACAAGCGCCTGATTTAATGTCGCGGCACGACTCAGATTCATGCAATCAATCTGGCTTGATGTCTAGCCTTCGAGCTTCTTCAACAGATGGCCTGAGACGGGTCAGAGTTACAGGCTCCTCCAACTCTTCTGCTTTTCTAAACCCAGAGACATAATTTCCGGAGATATCTAGTACTTTCTTAATTTCTTCCATTGTTCCATCTTTACTCTTTTCCACCTCCTCAATCAATGCTCGTTCAATAGGATCAACTGGGCGCATGAAAGGCACTAATGATATGGAAGCATTCTCCACCACCAAGATCATTGATAATTCCTCATAATGGGTTGGCAGCCGGAGTGCTTTATAAACATTGAATACTTCTTCTTGATCACCCACTCTCATCGTCATTTTACCTTCGTAGACATCAATAATGGCGCGGCCGGTGGCTAGGAATGGACGCCCCAAAATAAATAGGACGTCCTGATCTGGCTCGTAATCCAAGATGATGAAGTCAGCAGGAAATATGAATGAGCCAACTTGGACTAGGACGTCTTCAATTACTCCCTCCGGATGAGCCAAGGAGCGGTCAGCCAACTGTAATATAACTGTCATTGGGCGTGGGTCACCCAACCCCAACTGTCTGAATACTGAGAGTGGCATCAAGTTTATACTCGCTCCAAGATCACATAGAGCTCTTCCTACGACATGTTTCCCAATTGAAATTTGAATGGTGAAGCTACCCCGGATCCTTCAATTTCTGTGGTAGCTTGCCTTGAATTCTAGAACTACACTCCTCGGTGAGTGCCACAATTTCAAACTCAGTCAATCTCCTTTTATTGGCCACAATATCTTTGATGTACTTTGCGTATTTAGGCACTTCTTGCAATATATCAACCAATGGAATGTTGATTTGTACTTGCTTCAAAATGTCAAGGAACTTTTTGTACGCCTCATTATCCCTCAGTTTTTGTAATCTCTGTGGAAATGGAGGTGGTGGCCTTGCAACCAGTTGTAGGGGTTGCTTAGCTCCTGCCTCTTCAGCCGGCTTCTCAAATTCCTTAGCTTTCTCTGTTGTTGTCTCTATGGTGATCGGCTTTTCATTAAAGGTCACCTGCTTCTTCTTTTTAGACTCTACCTCTTCCAATTGTCGCCCGTTTCTCAATGATACAGCATTCAGTGCCGCCCTTGGGTTTGCTTCAGTATCGCTGGGTAGAGCTCCAGCTGGTCTAGTATTTTGAGCCCTAGCCAGTTGTCCCAATTGGCGCTCCAGATTCCTCACTGTTGTGGTGAGGGTTTGGTATTCTGTTCTGAACTGTTTGTTGTCTTGCACCAGCTGCTTCAACAACTCGTTTGTATTATCATCTGCCTGTGGAGGTTGCCTTTGTGGTTGATCATAATTCCCTTGCGGTCTAACAGGATTCTGCTGCTGTTGATGTCCACCCCATGAAAAGTTGGGATGATTCCTCCAATTTGGATTGTAGGTGTTCCCATATTGTGTATTTTGATTCAATGGCCCCCTGTTCTGTTGTCCCACATAATATATGGATTCCGGATTTGTGGAGCACATGTCACTTGTATGGTTGTCACCACACATCTCACAACACAACGATATCTGTTGAACCTGTTGTCTTGGTTGAACCTGCTGCATCGTCATTCTGTTCATCTGATTGGCCAGTTTTTCCATCTCTGCTCTCATAGCTGCAAGGTCATCCAGTTCGATCAACCCAGCTCCCTTTTATTTAATTGCTCTACGCGAGTCACCGTCACCTTGTCAATTATGATCATTGGCTGTGAAATTGTTCAGTAGGAGTTGGATTTCACTATAGGGCTTGGCCATGCAACTGCCCCCGCAAGCTGAGTCGAGGTTCATTTTTGAAGCTTCATCTAGCCCATCAACAAAAGTATGTCCCAGGACCTCATCTGTCTGGCAATGGTGTGGACAATCCCTAAGCAGCTTCTTATATCTTTCCCATGCTTGCCGAAGAGTTTCTCCTTCCCATTGTTCAAATCCCAGAATCTGGCTTCTTAGTGACTTTGTCTTTTTGGTTGGGAAGAATTTAATGAGGAATTTTTTGGCTAAGTCATCCCATGTGTAAATAGAATTCGCAGGCTCCTTTTGCAGCCATTCCTTTGCTTCCCCCAATAGTGAAAAGGGAAACAATGTCAACCTCACATAATCTTTGGACACGTTTGGATAATTATAAGTATCTATGATTTCCAAAAAATTCTGAATATGTCTCTATGGGTCTTCATGAGACAGTCCCACATACTGCCCTGTAGATTGGATTAGCTGCACCATATATTGTTTTAGCTCAAAGTGCCCCGTGATTTCAGGTTTGACAATCGCCTGAGTCATGTTGGCAAGATTTGGTCTTGCAGCTTCAATCACCGTTCGTTCCGCATTACCCGCCATCTCAATTGGCTGTGGTTGAACGACAATGTCCAACTCTCTGTTAATTCTAGTTCTGGCTTCTATCTCCCTCCTTACTTTGTGTAGTGTTTGTTCAATTTATGGATCAAAAGGAAGAAGGTTGTTTGCGCTTCTACTCCTCCGCATTCAATAGAAGAGCCTGTGTGTACAAACAACGTAAGCCGATAAGTAAAACTTGAACAAATAACAAATATAAGCTTGTTGGTAAAATAGCAGATTTTTAAGTCCCCGGCAACGGTGCCAAAAACTTGTTGCTCCCTAACGCACACGCAAGTATACGCGGTCGACAAGTAATATAGGATTGTAAGTCCAGGTTATCGTACCCACAGGGACTTAATTTAACTACTTACTAACGGACTAATATTATTATTTAAGCAAGCAAAATTCGAATTTGATAGATGAATTATTCTAAACTACAGCTCTAATTTATAACTAGTATTATCAAAGAACAAATTAAGTATTGTTAATCAATTGGGACAAATATTTCAGGGTTTTGATTATTTTACCAATCCTATTGTGTTCTAATTAACTTCCCGTTCATATAATTCATGTATGGTTGTTAATTAATCGATAAATGTTCTCATAGCCTTCTTCCGAAGTACTAGTCGCCTATTTTTAATAAAATTAACACCTATATTCCTATGGAATTAATCTATCAAGAACGCAATATTCAATTAAGCATGGTGATTAAGTATATTCCTATCCTAACCACGAATCCGCCCCCCTTAAAAGGTTAAGAACATGCTTTCTTCAATTCCTCTCTAATCTAAACATAGTTTTCTCAAACATAGCATAGATATATGATAGAACCTAATTGATGGCCAACAATTAAGCAATTAAGCATAGAAGTGAAGAAACAATCATATAATCATGAATTATAATCAAGAAATCGTTAACTTCGAATCACAATATTCATGGCTAATCACAACCCCAGAACAAAGGGTGATTAGCCACTCATGTTTAAAGTAATCAAAATATAGAGTATTGAATAAACTATAAAAATACTAGAAAGAGATGAAGAACTGATGATTGATGCTTCCATGCGATGTTTCGCTGTGTTTTTGTCTCCCAAATCACGTTCTCTCTGTCCCTCTTGGGTTTGGATGTGTTTATATAGGTGTTGGGAAGGGGTAGGGTTGAAAATAGTAGACTTCTAGACGAAATAGGACAGCTTCCCGCCGTCGGCGCCCTGGCTGGCGCCAGGCGCCCCCCAGGGTGCTGCGTGCAGTGGCCCTTCTTCAACTCTCTGCCTCCAGCGCCATAGGTGGCGCCAGGCGCTGCCTGTGGCGCCCAATGCCCCGTCGTCCTCTTTTGTCTCGTTTTGGCTTATTTCTTGCTCGTTTCGCCCCCAATTGCTCCCGACTCATTCCTACACATAAAAACACTTTAATTTAACATGAATCATAGCAATTAACATCCTAATTTCATAAATCAACAGCCAAATATGAGGTGATTTACATAGAAATATATATCTTTTACACCAAACATCAACTAGGCATTGATATCTGTATAAAGTCTCATAAAATTTAAAAAGGACGCTAAAGCTAAAAAAAAAAAGAATTAATTTAAACAGTTACCTAATCTTTTAAAGTAAAAATAGCCCGCAAATGTATAATATACGTATAACTTAAGTATAATATATCTATAAATGTATATTATCAATATATAATATATGTATACCAACTAGAAAAAATATACAGTAAATTTGACCGGCTATTTATATAATAATTTGTTAACTGCATTAGGAGTTAGTTATATCATCTTATGGATCATAAAAATATAGGATAGATCAAAGCCTTTCCCTAAGTTTGGTCATAGAAAATTGAATTCATAATTTTCTATATCAATTAACAGTTTAAGTTTTGTACACTAATATTATTTTAAATTCTTTTTTACATAACCAGGATATTTCAAAATTCTATTCCTTATATTCTTATTCATTTTGGAAAATAATACTGTTTGTTTTGCAATAAATCAGTTTGTACTTATGCAAAAATCTGCCTGTTCTAGTCTGCTCCAGTGTGCTGGTACAAATATAATTACTGATAAAGAGAAATTCATATTTTCTGACATGGCATAAAATCTTCCACGTAGGATCCAAGCTGGAATAGTCTGTTATGTGCAACGGCGAAGACGGCGGAGAGACAAGAGACTGGACCAGTTGCCAATTTGGTTGGTGGGACCACTTAACCATTAGAAGTGGGACCCTGTCTTAGATATTAAGCCGTGGGTCACAGCCAATCCAAACCCTACTGCGGGGCCCAGAGCTTTTTTGTGGGGTTTGAGGCTAAATATGGGGTCCATTGAAAGGTGCGTTGCCTTGTCCACTGGTGTCTACTTATAACTGTATAAAATAACCAAAGCACCCCACATTAAACACACTTTCTCTCAACTCTTTGTTTTTTTGGGCACTAGAAGTGTGTTTTTCAATCAAGGTAGCTAAAATGACTAAACAGAATGTGATGGTTTCCGATCCTAATTCCGGTATCAACACTGCCATGTTCACGGCGGCGGTGCAGAAGCCGCCACCGGCGCCGGGAAGTTGCATCAACATTTCAAGAAAGACACTTGTTGAAATAAATAGTGGTCCAAGAATCAATTCTTGGGTTGATTCAATGAGAGCTTCATCTCCAACTCATCACAAGTGCACTTCTCTTTCTGAAGACAATACTTCTTGGATGGTGAGTTCAATCATAACAAACTTACTCTCACCAATAATAAGAGGAAAAAAAAAACAAGAAGAAAAGAATAAAAGCTGAAAACTTCCCCATTATTAGCCCTTACACGTAATAAGGAAGTAATTAAGACATGTCGTAACTCATAACATTTGTGTGGTTATGAAAGTTTGTGACAGTAAAAAGAAAGTTTAAAGTTAAATTATTTTTATAGGTAAAAATATGTTATTTTTTAAAACGAACTAATAAGAAAATTGTCACATACTATAGAACAAACAGATAAATTTTTTTGTTTTTTTGTATAGTTACGTAATATTGATGACACCATTTGAGATCAGGAACCAAAAAAGATGAAAAAAATTCTTTGTGTTGCTTAATGAAACAGGTGCACCATCCATCAGCACTGGACATGTTTGAGGATATAATCAGTGCTTCTAAAGGAAAGCAAATTGTGATGTTTTTAGACTATGATGGCACCCTTTCCCCCATTGTTGATGACCCTGATCAAGCTTTCATGTCTGATGCTGTAAGTGTTTAATTTCAATCCAACTTCAAACTTCCTTCTTTGAATAATATATATATTGATAACTTTGTTTTACATCATCGTTGCAATTTAAGTAGATTATTTATTAAAGGGGAGGCTTGGAGCAACGATAAAGTTGTTTTCGCGTGACCTATAGGTCACGGATTCAAGACGTAGAAGCAGCCACTTATGCTTGCATTAGGATAGGTTGTTTACACTAGACTTTGAGGGGTGCGATCCTTTCTCAAACCTTGCGTGAAAGCGGGATGTCTTGTGCACAGCCCCTGTTTATAGTAGATTGTTTATTATTTATTCTAGAGTACCTGTCAATCTAATTAAATATAGTTATTTGTAATTACCTTTTACCTAATTTAACTGTGCAATATATTTTTCACACAATCAGTTCTGCTGCGCAGAACTTAAAAGTCTTCACTTTTTCAAAGTATGTTTACTATTTATGCCAACTTCGTCAACTCTTTCTTTCTATGTATCAGATGAGAGGAACAGTGAGAAAGCTTGCTAGATATTTCCCAACTGCTATAGTTAGTGGGAGGTGTAGAGACAAGGTACATCCATTTTTCTTTCTGTCTTGTTCTTAACTCCTTTTAAGTTTAGTGCTTTTCCAAGATTTCTTCTTCTTCTTTTTTTTTTTTTTTTTTGTGAGGTTTATAAAATGATTTTTATTTATTTTATCTTTTTGGATTTGCATAATTATAGGTATATAGTTTTGTACAATTGGCAGAGTTGTATTATGCTGGAAGCCATGGCATGGATATAGAAGGGCCTTCAAAAGGTTCCAAATATAAAAAAGTGAGTGAACTTGTCTCTTGCACAAGTGTACAACTGCAGCATCTTTAGTTAGTTCATAGAACTGGAGTTTATATTATTTTCGTTTTCTCTTTTTGTTAAATGATCCAACTTTTATACTATAAATAAATCTTTATAGTATCAGTGTATCTTAATGCATGGTAAGAGGCGGAGCCAGAATTTCAACTTTATAGGTTTTGAATTTAGAAAATGATTTTAAGAGTTACTAACCGAGTTCTAAATTTAATATTTGTACATATTTAATAAATTTCCTAACACAAATATACTGTTTGAAATTTAATATGTTCGGCTAATCCTGCATTTAGGCTTCTAGCTCTGCTCCTGTCAGCATGTATCACTTCTCTTATTTTTTTCAGGTTATTAATCTCAATTATAATAAGCGATTATCTATTGTTATTTTTTAAGGGACTTGATATATAATTTTTTTTTTTTTTACGCTGTCAGTGCATGTTAAACTCTTGTTAACATGACCATTTCCATGCTTAAAATTCCAGGGGACGCAAGCTGTTCTTTTCCAACCAGCAAATGAATTTCTCCCAATGATTGATGAGGTAATTATGTCATAATCATTAATAAAGTGTAAAGTAAATTACTACTATTGACAAAAACAATTACGTACAATTTTTATTTGATAATTTACCCATGAAAATTACAGGTTTACAAAAAACTGTTGGATAAAACAAAGTCTATTGAAGGTGTTAGAGTGGAGAATAACAAGTTTTGTGTTTCTGTGCATTTCCGCCGTGTTGATGAAAAGGTATGTAAAAGTTCCATAAACTTTTTTTTCCTTTCAATTATGACAAAATTGAATGTTACTCCTCCATCCCATAAAATAATGTGACATACTTTTTCTTTTTGTTTGTTAAAAAAGAAAGAGTAATTTTCTTTAGTCAGAAATAATTTACCTTTAACTCATTTTATACTAGTAATCTGATTTTATAACTATAAAAATATTAATAGCATATTTTAGAACACAAACGAAGGGAGCCTTAGAGAAACAATAAATTGTGATCTTCGTGTAATCTATAGGTCACGGGTTCGAGTTATGAAATCAACTAATGATGCTTGCATCATGATAGGCTGCCTACAACACACCCTTTGGAATGCAGCCCTTCTCCGAATCCTACGTGAATATGGAATACTTCGTGTACCAGGCGACCCTTCTTTTATTAAACCACAAATTTTAAAAGATATTCTTTTAAATTTCGGCTAATCAAATACCGTCACAATAAGTTGATGGAGGGATTATCCATATACATAACTCATTTGAAAGTAAAAATGGAGAAGAAAAATTAAGCATCTTTTTAGGTTAGCCAAATCATATGTTAAAAACACAAACAATGTTAACGTATTTTTAAAGACTCCCAACTTTAAAAAAGTTTAAGAAAATAACTGATTTTATATATGTTACAGAAATGGGGTGAACTAGCACAACAAGTAAGGTCAGTGCTAAAAGAATATCCAAAGCTTCGACTAAGCCAAGGGAGAAAAGTATTAGAGATTCGTCCAACTATTAAATGGGACAAAGGAAAAGCTCTTGAATTTTTGCTTGAATCCCTTGGTAAGTCTCTAATTTTCGAATAATAACTTTTTTTATTTTTTTATTATCACCAAAATAAAATATTGAAAAATTCAACTATTTAATGCTAATTATTTTGAGAACTAATCTTTCTTCAACAGGTTACGCTAATTGTACGGATTTCTTTCCTGTATATATTGGAGATGATCGAACTGATGAAGATGCTTTCAAGGTTTCCTATGTTCCTCTTCCTTTTCCTTTTTTTTTTTAATTTATAAAAATACAGTGTATTTTAACTTATTTTAGATGGTTATCTACTTTATTTTCTAGGTTATGATACTACTTATTATGAATTATTACTAGCAAATCGTCCTTTAAGTGACTTGATAGCATAAAAGTTACTCCCTCTGTTTCACTTTATGTGATAAAATTTGAATTAACATGAAACTTACGAAGAAAGAAATACTATTAAAACTTGTGGTCTAAAATAAGTCATAGATATTTGTGTGATTATAATCATCTTATTAAGGGTAAAATGAGAAATTTATAGTTAAAATATTTTCAAAGTTGGAAAGTTGTCACATAAGGTGGAACAAAGAGAGTATTTTATACTGTCAATATGTAAAAATTAAATACTGTTTTCACTAATTATATGATTATCTGTTGTGTTAGGTATTAAGAGAAAGAGGGCAAGGTTTTGGCATTCTTGTCTCCAAAACTCCAAAAGATACATATGCATCGTATTCTTTACAAGAACCATCCGAGGTCAGAATCTTATAATATTAAGCTCTCGTTTGACCATAAAATAGTATTTCTTGCGAATAAAAAACGCGTTAGGTCAGAATTGTTTTGTTATTTTCTCACTTATATCCATTTGTTGTGTTAATATTATAGAACTTTAGTGACTTTTTGTTAAAATTGCTTTGGCAGGTAATGGTTTTTCTACGACGATTAGTAGAGTGGAAAAGGTTGTCTTTAAGGAGACATTCTATGATTCAAAAACAACTTGAGGAGATAAAAGTTTCTCTAAAGAATTGATAATTGTCCAAGTGGTGTACATGTGACTTTTTTTGTATAAATAACTGAAAAAGTAAGAAGAAGAAAAATAGATGGGATAGAAAAGAGGTGTGTCTTTTCTCATTAGCGTTAAGGCTTCGTACATCTTTGTAACTAGCTTTGTTTATCTTGGCTAAATGCATATAATGGGAATTCGCCATAATTCTCTTCGGCATATTTTGATTATGGCTTGTTTTATGAGCAGATTTTCAAATATTTTTCAAGTGATTGATAGAAATTTGTTATTGTTTTAAAGGACGATCAACATATTTGAACTTTTTTTTATTTATATGGATAGAACTTATGCGCACGGATAATATAAGAAAAAATATACTAATGGTGTCAAGGTAGCTTGTTAATTTTCAACTTCCAAATAAAAAAGGGACTCGTTACAAAAAAAATAGAGTGCAGCCTGTACATCATATGTAATTAAGGCGCAATCGGGTTGCTCATGCAACGGATCTCTCTCTATTTACAAGAATGAAATGTCGTTACCATAACTCCTTACAACTCGCACTAATAGTGGCCCCACTTGGAGACTTGGGATCTCACCAAAAATGTAAAAGTTGCTTAAAGTCGACCAGTCAAAAAAAATTAACTAGCTTAATTCTGATTTGAGTAGGCTCATAATAGAGAATAGCCTAGCCCTCCCCAAGAACACGAGGAATGCAAATAGTAACTTTTATAGAGTGACAATATATAGCTAGAATATTTTATTATTCCAAATTTTCAATGAATTAAGCAGAAGATTAGGCTAACATTGGGCATCAAGATCAGAAGAATCTCCTTGTTTTAGCTCTTTTACCAATGGTTTTATACTTTTAGTGAGTCCTCATATATAGCTGCCTCATCTGTTGCGTACGGCAGAATCTACAAACATCCTTTTCTTCTAAGAGAAACAAAAGGTAGTTTCTAATGTAACTTTGGAAACCCTTCTACTACTTGGTAAAAGCTAAAGTAAAGCAAAAGACTTACTGCACAATATGAACATCAACTATCTTTATATAAGATTGCCCCAAGTGTGGAAATTATGTGTAACCATGATCTATAGAAAGATATCTTTACGCACACAAGAAAACAAGAAACATCTTCTAATTAACTAGTCTAACATCTATTAATTTGCCGGTAATTGTAAGTAAGCAGAAAATATAAAATAGTAATTTTAAAACAAGCTATGTCTGATGAAGCATAGCCCATTGCTTTGGAAGAGATTTCAGCTGGTTGAATTATGAATCTTTGTAAATATTAAAATTAATTCAGCCTAGCATGCCTATATTAGAGGACTCAAATATACGAGGAGGGTTGTAGTAGGTTAATAGCCAGCGTAAAACTAATCAATTTATGATGAATCCTTATTAATTAGTACAGTACAAATATGTTATGACGTGCCCATTTAGGCACATGTTACAATGTGTTGGTTCACACAAAGGAACTGGGCTAACCCAGGTCGGAGTCATGGTCGAATATGGCACTTGATTGGTGATCTTGGTTAAAAAATAAAGTTGCACTCTTGCTATCAGCTATAACTTTTGGCATGGAGTCTCGCTCAGTAAAAAGAGTTGTAGGATTCGTAAAACAGGAGAAGAGCCTTTACTTTCAAATGACAACTGCCTCTTCCTGCTGCGAGGGCCTTGAAACCAAACTGCCCCCCGTCCGATCAAGTATATGTTGCTTTGCTGGTAGGCCTACTTTCGGTTGCAAAGACTTTCTCCTTAGGCGTATGTCTCAGCAACACAAAACGAGGGTTTCGCTCGTTATAGGACTTGACCAAACATCTCACAACACGAGCTGAGTTTTCTTTGGACAAGCAGGAAAGAGAGATCGAGATGATGGAGACTTGTAGAAGTATAGTATAAATCAAATAGAAGGCTCGTTCATAGATCAGCACAAAGCTATTAATCCAATCCGATCCAATATGAGTAACGGAGTTCTTCTTCCTATGGTTTGCATGAGAATCCCTCTCAAAGGGGAAGAAGCTTATTCGATCTCCACTGTGCGGAGCATGAATAAGGTGGATTTTTCCGTGGGTCCTCGCCATCTGAATCAATTCTGAATGAACAGTATCTCTATCTGGCCTTGTTATTATTACAGTGTTATTTGCACCACCTCAACTTCCCGTTTCTGGCATGCTATAGTTATTAAAGTCCTTTGACAAGGGGAATGGGAGATTACCTGTTTCGATTTTTCCAGATGTATCTGAAATCCTTTACCTTAACCCCACCTCCCCTTTACGTATAATATACTAAGTGGTGGACAAACAAAACAATAAAAGAGAGGAAATTTTATTAATTAAATAAAACTTCTTCAATCAACTTATCTTATACAAAATTTGATGATGAAATATGAAAACAATACAAAATAAATAGAGTAATGTAATAGAGAGAGTAAGGTTCTACATTAGATTTGTATAGAATTTTTCTTATCAATGAATAGATCTTTTTACTTGTATGACTTAGATATCTCGTATTTCTCGAAAAAGTGATTCGATTGATGGGATTTGGTATGAGATCGATGATCTCGATGAGATTGATATTCCAATCTTTCTTCTTAGAACATATTAATTTGACCACATTGCTTGTTAATCTTATACCTTTCGTCTTAATTTATTCCGTAAACTGATTCTGAAATCCCCACATACAAAGTCAAATAAGAGCTTCCACGCAAAAATGCTAATTATTGTAGGAATGACTTTATCCCAGACAAATTGAATCCAAGCTTGAATGCCCTCCTTCTTATTGACTCTTCTTAGGGAGTAGGATCTGTTTCCTAGGAGCTGCTCGCACGTGCGGCTGCAAAAATCCAATCCCCGCTGGAACTCGACCAATCCCAATAGCTGTTGCGACAAAACAAGACTTTTCTTCCCCTCCAACCGTGAGTCCAGACTTCGGTATGGTCGGATGGATTTCTTTGCCCCAGCTTGGCGAATCGCATCCCCACACAACGACATTCTTTGTTTGTGCGCCCCTTACTATTCTCGCTCAGTCTTTCAATGGCTGGGAAGGCAGTCGTTGAAACGAAGCCTATCGCCACAAGTTCACGTTTTCAACAAAAAAAAAAATAGATGAGATTGGGTCCCAGCTTAATGCCAATGTCGGCCAATAGGCTTAAAAACAAAAAGGAAATGGAAATGAATGTTGGAGTCTCCTTACTTCTCAGCCCTAAGCTAAGTCTTCCTCAATGACCCTTCATGGTACAGGATTATTGGACTACAAGATCAAACTAGATTATAGAGCAAGATTTTATAAGTAATAGTCAACTAATTGAAATTCATTTATCAACAGATTTTTTTCTTCCATTTGAACTGATTTCAATAGTCGTTTTAGTTGCTTTAATAGATGCAATTGATGTAGCTCGTCAACAAAAAATTTCTATTAAAACTTGGAATTCAAATAAAATCTTGTTCTGTCTTATCACATTCATTTTCCTTCAATTCTATTTGAATTCCTGTTGTATAAATAGAAAGACTTTAGGTCAATCTAGTACCAATATATTTCTTTGTTCCATACTTGTTATATACGAGTCAATTAAATCGGTTGAATTGTTGTTCATATTGAAAGGAGTCGAGATTGATAAGGAATTGTTTAATGATTCTCGAACATGTACTTGTTTTGAGTGCCTATTTATTTTCTATCGAGATCTATGGAATGATCACAAGTCGAAATATGATTAGAACCCTTATGTGTCTTGAACTTATATTGAATACGGTTAATATAAATTTTGTAACATTTTCTGATTTTTTTTATTATCGTCAATTAAAAGGAGACATTTTCTCAAGTTTCATCCTCAGGTTCGGTAGGGGGCGTAGGAACGGATAGCGCTCTTAGTTAGCTTAGGAGCGGAGGTACGAGACAAAAAGGGAAATTTCCCTTGACTAAGCAGTTTCCACTAGACTTTTGGCCTCCAAATACCATTTGTCTTTTCCTCAGCCGACCAGCAAAACAACGAATTCAGCCGCTGACATGCACTTGAATCTAACAAGTGGTATCAAAGCCAGGGCCATCGATTTAATTCCCAAGAGCAACATGCGGCATGATGCAGGTGTTGGGTTAGGGGATTGTTGGTAACGCCAACATCCTGCTTATGGTAAGGCCTACGAGGGAGCTGGGGTGGCCCTGATAGGAGTCATGGTCGAACATTGTGCTTGCTTGGTGGGCATAATTAAAAAATGAAATTACGCTTTTGCTATTAGGGATAACTTTTTAGTGAGCGCTTAACCCTAACTCAATGGCACTCCGGACTGTAACAAGCTTAAAATGAAATGACATCCACACAGTAAAGATTCACAAAAATTAACTCCAATTTGATTGGGATTAGGGCATAGTGGTAGACCATTGTAAACAATAAAATGTTTTTCTTCTTTCTTGGGTAGGTTTGTGAAAGGGAAACCCACTCCAAGGACGTATGGGATCTGTGCTTTACATGAGGAATTGGTATCCACTTAAAAGGGAGTAGTCTTTTGATTTTTTTATGTGAAGAAAACTCATCAACTTCTGACTGGAGTACACTACAACATGCTTCCAAAGTTTTGAGAACCTAGGTTCTTTTGGACGTGGAAAGATGGAGTCCACTTGATACATATTTCACCACCAATATTTCTTGCCTTAATTGAAAGAGACATGACATCTTTTTAAGCTTCAATTATTGGTAGAATAGGTGCCTTATTTTTGAAAAGGTAAAGATGCCATTTTGAGATCCTAAACTCTAGTCAAATTGTGAACTTACCATGTCCATTAATATAGTGTGCAACCTACCACACAATCTTTGAGTCGATGTTGTCTCGATTAAATCCAATACTCTCCAACCTTTCCTAAATCAAGACATACATCTTTATAGAGATACATGTGAATTGTTATCCTCCCATACACTTGGGAACAGAAACAATGTAAGTACACCATCTGATGGTTCTTAAGAGTCCTTTTTTGGTTCGACAAATCATGCAATATCCATTTGTTGACTGTGGATAACAAAGTAAACATTATCTCTTTGGTAATTAAACAATAGAGAAACTGAAAAAACATTCTATGATAGAAGAAAGCCCCATCTCACTTACCCCCTAAACATAAGGTACATTGTCTGGTAGTCGGACAAGAGATGCAAGAAGCACTCTCTTGAGGGATGATTCTCCTTTAAAATAAAATTGAAGAAATGTCTTTGTAGAACACTGTGAGTTGGGGTAAATTTCAGAAATGGTCATATAATTATGATTTTTTTTTATCAAAGTCATATAACTTTATTTTCTCACACAAAAATGATATAACGATGACCTTTGTTCATCAAAGTTATATAACTTTGTTTTCTCACACGAAAATTATAAAACTTTAACTAACTCACACAAAAATCATAGTGGTTGAAAAATAAATTTTTCGGTAGTATTTTCTTATTTTACGTTTTTTGTTTTATATTTTCAATCTACTAAATAATTATCCAATTAAAATAGGAGAAATATGAGTATATTTTTATTTTTAGCCTTCCCAAAAATAATACCGATAAAATACTTTTATATATATATGTGTGTATTATATACATATAATATACACATTATATATATATATATATATATATATATATAGAGAGAGAGAGAGAGAGAGAGAGAGAGAGAGAGAGAGAGTGCCTAGCAAATGTAATTAATTTCGGCCGGCCGATTGATTTATATTTTCCCCTTAAAATAGGAATGATCCAACACAGCCTGACCCAATACTCATATACGTAAGTTAAAATAATACAAAAAGTGAATTCTTCTCCATAAGAAACTTTGTTCGGAATGCATGAGATTCTGACAAAAAAATAAATAAATAAATAAAAGGTATAATTAGAGAGCACTTGAAATAAAAATGCTATCGATTTGAATAAAAATCTTGAAAAGAAAAATAAAAGATAGAAGTATCATGTTTTGAAGGATTTACTATGCGCTTTTAGTATTATTTTAATTTTCATATATGAGTATTGTTCCGGGTGGGCTAGGTCGGGTTGACACATCCCTATTTTAATTGGATTATTATTTATTAGACTGAAAATAAGAAAATAAAAAATTATAAAATAAGAAAATACTGCTGAAAAATTATATTTTCCAATCATTATGATTTTTGTGTGAGTTAGTAGCGGATGCCTCCTAAAGAGTAACGGAGGTGTGCGAAGGTAGGCTCAAGCTAAGATTATGCTCGTGAGCGTAATGGTATAAGCCTGCCTGACTGTGAGACCGACTGGTCGAACAGAGACGAAAGTCGGCCAGTTATATGATTTTTGTGTGAAAAAACATAGTTATATGACTTTGGTGAAAAAAAGTAATAGTTATATGATTTTTGTGTGAGAAAACAATTATGAAATTTACCCATGTGAGTTGTTTTTGGGCTACAATGACCCAAAGATACTCTTAACATGGTGTGATATTGTTCGCTTTGGTCCAAACCTGCATAGTTTTCCTCAAAAGGTCTCACACCATTAAGAGCATCCAATTCTTTATAAGTAATTTCTTTTTCTTTCTGATTTTCATGTGGGACTTTGTTCGCACACACTTGACAATCTCCCCCTAAACATTTCACATGACTAATCACCATTCATGGCTAATTTGGAGATTAACTATGTGGCACCCACATGATCGTGAGTATTTACGGTCATCAAAGCCCAAGGTTGTATATGCATCTTCAAAGCTGCGCGTAAAGGTCGTAATCCCGTACACAGGTAAAGGCACTAAGCCGGCCCCTTACACCGTACTCCGTCATCTCCATAGTCCCGCCAAAACTATTGGCTCGAATACTAGTTGTTGGGATAAAACAATCCAAAAATACTCTTAATATGCTGTGATATTGTCCCTTTTAGACTAAGCTCCCATGATTTTTTCCAAAAGCCCTCACATCATAAGAGTTTCTAACTCCTTATAAGTAATTTCTTTTTCTTTTCTACTATTCATGTGGGACTTTGTTCATAAACACTCAACAATTATCATATAATGAGGAGATCACAACTTCAAATCACAGAAACAATCTCTTATAGAAATACAAAAATAAATTTATGTATTATGAATTTATTGTGGTTTGTCTATCTTTTACCAAATACTCATAATCTCTTGTAGAAGCACAAGATAAAGCTAGGTCATCCATTTGTTCAAATTTATCTGATACACTTTTCTTATTAGTTTGTTAAAAAAAAATGATATATTTAATAATAATTTGATTTTAAATTTTTTATTTATTCATTTTAGCCTAACAAAAAGTTTTTATAAATACACAAATATTATGATCCATAAAAGTCTTTTAAACTTTTAAGACCATAAATGATATAAAAAATTTAGTTCTTAAACTTCATGCTGAAATAAACTAAGTACAATCACATAAATTAAAACGAAGCTAATACTATTAATTTAATTAGATTCTGACCCTTTACCGAACCTTGTAAGTAGTGGACTCTTTATGCATCAAACTGTCTTTATCATATGCCTATAGACTAAGGTGGAAAAAGAGGATGGTGGGTTTGGTTGGTTGGAGGTGAGATGAAAAGATAGAAGCACTTTTTGCCATCGCTAAGTTTAGAGGTCTAAGGAAGTGGAGAATGGTCCGGTAGATCACGTGTCAAGAAGAGCCAGAAAAATACAAAAGATATCAAACAGGTGTCTGAGTCTCTCTTGAACATTGGTCCCTAATTGACTCCCTGTCTTGAGGGTCGAGCCCAAAGGTTTCCCCTTGGCGCTTTGTACACTTTTGAAAGTCTTGGATTTTATTTACCATAGACTTTTACGGTAATTTCCATTTGCATATGCAAAATGTAGCAATGGCTCTCCTCGTTAGTAAAAGGAAGTACGGTACATTAAGCTCTTATTATATGCGAGACTCAATAAAAATAGAAACGAATTTGGAATTTTTAAAACATGAGTACAGCGCTAAAAAATGAGACAAAAAATGCTAAATGGAAATTGATTCATATTTCTTTAGATAAATAATTCAACATTCAATCTGATGCGCCATTCAGTATTTTTAGAGTACGGGGCAGAACAAATAACATTAGATCAATTTTACAAAATATATACATAAAATATCTAATTTGATCAAAAGATTATGGGTTCACATGCACCATAAAACCAACTTAAATTTGTCCTTAATAAAGGATTAGACCACAAGAATTTATTATATTTTTACAAGAAATTATTTTTGCTACTTAAACTCTTAAGCACTTGATCACGTGACAACAATACTTACCGGTAAGACCTTTAATTCTTGGGTGGAATAATAGAGTGCTCGAGTTAGGCACATTTGGAAGAGCATATGACCGAGATGCCATTCTTCTTGGGAGCAAACGAAAAAGGTTAAGGGGAATGCATCATTGGTGGGTTATCTGGTCAGTGGATCATCTGACATGTTCTTTATCAAAGAACAGTAGATTTGCAAATGGCAAAAGGATTACCATTGGTTGGTTACTGCAGGTTGTGGGATCTGTTGGGGGTAATATAACAGGATTTCTTTTTGGCCTTTTCTTTTTTGGCCATTTGTACCTATGTACCGGTTTGCAGGTGTAAAACTAGGTGAGAAGGTACTAAAAGGAACGAAATAAATCTAAAATCATTTAAAGGAAGTAGTTTCAAAAAAACCTACAAATTCTTATAATTATTGTTTGCTTAGGTAAAAACATGACACTTGAAAAAGGTCCGATTTATTTTATTTTTATTTCATATAGTATGATAATAATATAATTTGAGCTTAAATGAAAGGTGAAGATTCGTATAATTAATCCCAAATTATTTGGGTTGAGATATAATTATTGTATTCTTATTCCCGCACAGCGCTGGCATAACTGGATCATCCTTTCAATGTCTCTTCACTTGAGTCTTTAACTCATAGATTTTTTATTCACATTTACTCATAATTGAAAGTGATTATAGATAATAAATAATGTTCCATTAATTTATGACAGTTCTTATGATTAATTATACTGTAGCTCTCACTTTGATGTTCAACGCATGCATTTATTTTCGATAGCAAATTATGTCATAGTGTCGCTGAATTTCACCATTTATCTAGTCAATGCATTCAGTAACGCAACAAGTGCATGGCTCTAATGGTCATAGAAATTCAAACTCCTGATTTATAGCTGAATTGGGGGCTTTTTTCCATTAAGGAGATTGTCCTCTCAGGACATGATAAAATACACATTGCGAAACTTATTTCGAGCCCATTAAAACTAGCCCACTTCATCGTATGATGTACTACTTCAATTTTATGGGCCGTCCTTAATCAAATTTCTAAAATACAGCAAGTGGATTCTTGATCGGGCAAATTACACATTTAGTCGGTCGGTAAAAATAATTATATTTACCAACTATATATATATATAAAAAATATATATTTTGCCGGTTACTATTGTTTGGAGTCTCATTACAGAGCAATGGAGCATCAAACAAGGGTTAAAATTAGCAAAAGAAATGGAATATAAAGAATTGGATGTGGAGATAGACTACTTAGCGTATTGTCAAGCTTATTTAAGACCACCACTAGATATATCTGGAGGGAGACAAACTAATGTGCCGGCAAATAAAGGTCACATACATAAAGAAGACATACTAATGTGGGAAGGTGCGCCTTATGGAAATAGAGTTTCTTCTCATAGCAGATCTAAATCGTAGCTTATAAAACATTTTATAATTTACTTAATCTTTTTTAATGTACCAAAAAAAGTATACATCAGCATTGGGACGGAGAGAAACTTAAAGGTAGAAGTCACTTTACGAGTAAAAATGTACAGGCACCTAATATTTATAACAAACGAATAAATAAATACAAGAAATGCGTCTTGCGTACACACTTTTATCACTTAACCAAATATTTTTTTTTAATTTCTGACTATATGATTAAATTATTTAATTTGATGTAAACGTAAAATGCGATAAGTATTTTTTCCACTTTATAACATGAACACCCCGTATATGGTGTAGAAATGGAACAACTGAACAAATATAATGTTTAGCTCAAGTAAACAAATACTACACGCCGTTAAAAAACCGAATAGTTCTCGTTATATCTAAAATCAATTAAAAGAAAAAGATTGATAGTACTCGAATCAACATACAAGCATGAAAATTCAAAGCAAAGAGATCAAGCCACCATTTAGTAACGAATTTAAAATATTACTAGCCATTACCATTATCTCTTCAGCTAAAAGGACACTAATATTATACTTCACATCCACAAATTAAAAACAAGCATGATTGTGAGACTAGAAAACCTCTCGTAATTTCCTTTCCATCTATTTAAGTTTTTATGGATAGAGCTACTCAGTATCTATATGGGTAAGAAGTAACAAGGAAAAAAGAATAGTCCGATGCACGAAACATTCGGCATTCACACAGGGTCCGAGAAAGGGCCGCACCTCAAGAAGGTGCATGTGATGTAGGCAGTCTATCCTAATGGAAGCCTCAATGGCTGATTCCACGATTCGAACCAGTGTGACACGGAGACAACTTTACCATTACTCCAAATAGTAAGTATCCAACGAAATAGTCAAGATGCATACAAGTTGAGCCGAGCATCACACTATTTTAAAAAGAAAAACCAATGAACATATCAATACTTTAATAAAGCGAGGTATTAATTAATATTAATTCTTGACGCTAAAAGGACACAGTATTAATATCCAAAAACACAAAACGTGAATACATATAAATTTAGACATCAAATCTATATAAACAAAAGATTCATCATAATAAAATTGTCCAAACCATTTAAAATTGGTCCTGATCTGTCAACTGGTACTGCTGGAGGATCTGGTTGCAGGTAGCAAGAGGCTCATCGGAAAGGAAACCAATGGAGTTAGCAAAACGAGTGTTAGAAACCATGCCATTGTTACGAGTGAGAACAACGCGAGCACGAGCACGGCCAGCAGTTGGAACCGCACACATTGGATCGGAGCTCCTGATGAGAACCACATCACAAACTTCGTCGCCGCGGTCACTGTATACAAGGATCTTGTATTCTCCTTTGGAGTTGGTTACACCTTCAATGGTGTATGATATGTCGTTGGTGTCTCTTTTCTTGCACTCAATTCTAACCCTAGACCCTGCATTCATAGTGTAAACAAACATATATTAGTGAGTTCGAGTTTCTTAATTAAAAGATTCTCGAACAATTTTTAAATGAGATGATTACGCAATTTTAACATACTACCAACACAGTTACAGATCAATCCGCTTACTAACTTTTCTTTAGTAAAACAAGTGTAGAAGGCTTATACTAATTAATTAGTAAATAAATGTATGTCAAAGCTAACAACTTAAGCTTATCAATAAAATGGTTACACGCTTCTAACATATGGAACATATAACTCCGAGATAATGTGCAACTAAAGAAACGTGCGAATCCTTGTGCCAAAATTTAGCACACTATATATATGCGCGCAGTTGAACTCTGCAGTAAATAAATTCCCTGATTTGGTGTAAATAAGTACTATACTCCCTAGAAAATTGAACTCCAAGATGTTAGAAAAAACTACTTAAAACTAGAATAAGGTGAACACTTCAATTACTGTTCTCTTATAATGGAACAGAAAATCTTCACTTGTTTAAGCTAGAAATAGACAAATTTATACATTGGATCTGCAGAATGCAATAAAAAACAAGAGGGAGTTGGCTTATAGTTGGCCAATTCGATAGAATCACATAAAAGAAAGACACTCAAACAAATCTTGGACGGGAGACTGATGGATCACACCACCATAGGCGGATTCAGAATTTAAAGTTGATGATTTTTTACAGCAACCTCAAGTTAAATAACTAGGTTCACAATCAAATATTTAACAGCGGACTCAAGCTTAAAAAAAAGTAAGGGGTTGGTAATATACCGGCGAGATACTTGGAGGCAGAGGTCTCAAAGCCACAGCGGCAAGTGTCACAGTAAACTTTGCCAACTACAAGAAAAGTGTCCATAAAATGTGCACTAGCAACAGAAGCAAAGACTAAAAAGCAAACAACAAACAAAGCTACAAACTTTGCCATGTTTTTACAACGCAAACTTAACTATCTCTTCTTCAATTTCTGCAAATTGGTAAACTTAACTATCTGTTCAACTTCTTTTAGCCTGCAAATAACAAAAGGAAAGTGAAAGTGATATAATGAAAAATTTATGGGATTTGCTCTAAAACAAAAACTAAAACGCGGTGGCCCAAAGTTACTTTTTTTGTCTTCCTGGTAGCGTAAATTAGTGACTGATAAATCGGTCCTTTAATTATTCAAAATTATGAAGCAGACCCTACACTCAATTAAGATTAAAGTCAAAAGTAATTGGTAGTCTTGGATTCTCTATGTATCTCTATCTTCATCTCTCTTTCTCTCTCCCTAAAGATTACATGCTTTTTTTGTCTTTAATTAAAGTAGTATTAATACTTTCTCTATTCAGTTTATCAAAAGGGTTTTTGATGAGAATAGAAAAGGGAATGTTACAAATGTGGCTACTCGGCCAAATATATTAATATCTTCTAGCCAATATACAAAAATTATACATATATTATATAACTACCAACTATCTTTAAGGTGGACAGCTATATAGTATGGAAATTCCAACAGAAAAAGAGTAAATTTTGTTGTTAAACCATATTAGAATGAAAATTTTAGATGGTCCGAGCATATGATTTTACGGGTTATAAACTTATAATGATTTGGGTAGTATGTCATTTTGCCCGCGTAATGGAGTAGCAGGCAAGGCAATATTTATGTGAAATTTTTGTATTTGCGAAAGGATTGATTGCAGACTAAAAGAAACATCCATTTGAAACTATTATTTATATTTTGATCCCGCTAAAAAAAAGTATTGAAAAAATAGTCTCACGATAGTATTTTAAAGTACGCTTATCCGAATTTTAAAGCCTCAGGAATTCTGAAGATCACCAGATATTTTAGCCACAATGCGAAAAATTCTGGTGATCGATCAGACTATTGTGGCCAATTGCAAAAATATATACAACCTTCAGAATTTTGTGAATCATCATAACTTGCAAAATTATGGTAACCGTTAGAATTCTGCCACATCACTATAAGACTTGCCAGAGAAATTCTGACCAGCATATTTCAAAATTTTGATTAAAGACTATTTTCTTTAGATTTTTTTTACTGAAATTAAAATTTAAATAGCGGCACCAAATGATCCTATTTGTGCAAATCACCCTAGCCGCATTATGATATTAACTGGGCCTTCTCTAGTACCTCTTGTCAAATTGGGTTTGAAGTCCATGAATCCTTGCACTGCTTGATAATCACACACACGAAGTTAATTAATTCTTCTCTCTTTTTCTTTTCTCTGCGAAAAATAACAGGTAAATTACTAATTCACATACTGTTCATTTCCACGATTTTACTTGTCAAACTTTTAGCAATAAAAGAAGTCAGTCTGTTTATAAATAAAAAATAAAAAACTTCTAGCATTGATCCCAACATCCCGAGCTAGAAGAGAAAGCAAGACTGGCTTTTAATGCACCATACATGGCGGTGCGCTAAGTTGTCAGGAACATCAATTATTTCATTTCAAGCGAAATAAAAGTACGGTCAAACTATTCTATAACAATCATCTTTTATAATAACATTTTACTATAATGATCATATTTTCTTTGATATCAAATTTTTATGTTATAATATATATTTTTTATAATAGCATTTTATTATAACAACTAAAAAAAATCAGAACAAACAAGACAATTATAGAGAATTTGATCGTAAAATCTTAAAAAATGCACAAGGTAAAAAAATTATCAGCAAGAAGAGTTGTATTTTAGGTGACTTAGCTTGTCACGTGCACTATGGATTTCGGAAGACTTAATTGAAATGGAGGTACAAGAAGTAACTTTATGTGAGATATAACGTATTTTTTAAGAATAAAATTTTGGGCAAAATACGAAAAATTCCGATCGGTCAAAACTAATTGCATTTTTTAGTCAAAAAATACATAATATATATATATAGAGAGAGAGAGTCGATTATTATTTTAGCAATGACTAAAATATACATTTCTCAAAAATTTTCTTTTATGTGAGTTATATGCCCTTTCAAGATGTAAAAGAAATAAATGAGATGGACCCTTGTCTCAAAATAAAACAAACTCTATGGACCATAATACAGACACACACATGACAAATGTCTATGGTTAGGATCATTGAATGTTTTAATTCAAATTAGAAATTATGTTTCCACCAACTATAAGCGATCTTTATTTTTCAATATGAATATTATCATATATATGTATTGGTCAAGATGTAGTAAATAGAATCTATTTATTTTATGAAATCAAATCAATAGCTTGATCTTCTTTCAATTTCTAATCACCTTGCAACTCAGTCACATAGTCCTCAAAAATCCCTTTCTTAATTAGAAGAGAACTTTAGAAGATAAGTTTATTTCTCTATTGATAGAATCTTGGTGATTGTCTTATCAATAACGTCAACAATATTTTTTATAATTATCCTTCAACGAAGTTTATAATTAGAATAATTAAAAGGTTTTTATTTTAAAATAATGCCGGATTCCAGTACTATCAAGAATCAAGAATGAAGCGACACATTGAAGTACGATTAGATTTTTCAGATTGCTACATATATTTAAAATTTAAATATAAATGTAGTGTTATGAGAAAGTCAAGCTTGCTTTGCGTTTCTTAATTTGCCAATTAACTAAACTAGTCACCCTTGATTTTGAGACCAAGAGATATTGAGATTGAGAACGTGAATGAGGTAACCCGTCATCTTTAATTAGAGATTTTCATTTTAAATTTTGAAAACGAATTATTTTTTTTGTTGTTACAAAGCATTTTTTTTTAAATAGAATTTACATACTGCACAGTACAGAATTCAAATTAATCCAAATCCCAAAATAATATCAAACTTTGGGTGAGAAACGATAGAAAAGTGAATAAGGTGTTTGATGGATATTGGTGGGCACCACAAAGTAATTGACAGGAAATGCTTTTTAATTCTTTGCTTTGGAGGTGTTATTAAAAATAGCATAGGAATACCTTTTTTCTTTTCTTTTTTACCCATTATTTATTACTAGTCTTATGTCAAAGAGCACTTGGGTAATGGCCTACATGGTCCCAATAATACACACTTTGTATGACATAATAATTGTTGAAAATGATTTATGTGACGAATCATATAACTTTTGTGTGTTTGGGGGG